>MU107246.1:20678-54715 GCA_012274485.2 Sinapis alba | reverse complement strand
CTCAACGGACCATGGACTGTCCGGACTGGTTCCAACAGTACATGAAAAATGACCCATGCATAGTGATAGGCTGATATGATCAGCCTTAACCGTAGTGAATGGAAGGATTTAATTCAATGAACCATGGACAGTCCGGACTGGTCCCAACAGTACATGAAAAATGACCCATACATACTGATAGGCTGGTACGATCAACCATCTATACTGCCTGGAAGGACCAAGGACTGTCCAAACAGGTCCATCAGGCCATGAAAAATGACCCATACGTACTGATAGCCTGGTACGATCAGCCATCCGTACTCCATGGAAGGACCAAGGACTGTCTAGACTGGTCCATCAGGCCATGAAAAATCGACCCATACGTACTGATAGGCTGAAATGATCAGCCTTATCACAACTGAATGGAAGGATTTAACTCAGCGGACCATGGACTGTCCGGACTGGTCCCATCTGTTCATGAAAAATGAACGATACGTACTGATAGGCTGATAGGATCAGCCATCCTTACTGCCTGGAAGGACAAAGGTCTTCCCAGACTAGTCCATCAGGCCATGAAAAATCGACCCATACGTTCTATAGGCTGATATGATCAGCCTTAACCGTATTGAATGGAAGGATTTAACTCAACGGACCTTGGACTATCTGGACTGGTCCCAACAGTACATTAAAAAATAACCCATACGTATTGATAGGCTGGTACGATCAGCCATCCGTACTGCTTGTAAGGACCAACGATTGTCCAGACTGTTCCATCAGGCCATGAAAATTCTACTCATACGTACTGATAGGCTGATATGATCAGCCTTAACTATACTGAATGGAAGGATTTAACTCAACGGACCATGGACTGTCCGGACTGGTCCCGTCAGTACATGAAAAATAACACATACAGACTGATAGTCTGATATGATCAGCCTTAACCGTACTGAACGGAAGGATTTAACTCAACGGACCATGGACTGTCCGGACTGGTCCCAACAGTACATAAAAAATGACCCATACATACTGATAGGCTGGTACGATAAGCTATCCGTACTGCCTGGAAGGACCAAGGACTGTCCAGACAGGTCCCATCAGTACATGAAAAATGACCCATACGTACTGATAGGCTGATACCATCAGCGTTAACCGTACTGAATCGAAGGATTTAAGTCAACGGACAATGGACTGTCCGGACTGGTCCCAACAGTACATGAAATATTACCCATACATACTGATAGGCTGGTACGAACAGCCATCCGTACTGCCTTGAAGGAGCAAGGACTGTCCAGACAGGTCCATAAGGCCATGAAAAATTGACCCATAAGTACTGATAGACTGAAATAATCAGCCTTCTCCAAACTGAATGGAAGGATTTAACTCAACGGACTATGGACTGTCCGGACTGGTCCCATTAGTACATTAAAAATGACCCATACATACTGATAGGCAGGTACGATCAGCCATCGATACTGCCTGGAAGGACCAAGGACTGTCCAAACTGGTCCATCGGGCAATGAAAAATCGACCCATACATACTGATAGGCTGAAATGATCAGCCTTATCCAAACTGAATATAGAAGGATTTATCTCAACGGACGATGCACTGTCCGGACTGGTCCCATCAGTACATGAAAAATGACCCATACGTACCGATAGGCTGATACGATCAGCCATCCGTACTGCCTGGAAGGACCAAGGTCTGCCCAGAATGGTCCAACAGGCCATGAAAAATCGACCCATACGTACTGATAGGATTATACGAACAGCCTTATTCGTACTGAATGGAAGGATTTAACTCAACAGACCATGGACTGTCCGGACTGGTCCCATCAGTACATGAAAAATGACCCATACAAACTGATAGGCTGATACCATCAGCGTTAACCGTTCTGAATCGAAGGATTTAACTCAACGGACAATGGACTGTCCGGACGGGTCCCAACAGTACATGAAATATTACCCATACATACTGATAGGCTGGTACGAACAGCCATCCGTACTGCCTGGAAGGACCAAGGACTGTCCAGACAGGTCCATCAGGCCATGATAAAATGACCCATAAGTACTGAAAGACTGAAATGATTAGCCTTCTCCAAACTGAATGGAAGGATTTAACTCAACGGACCATGGACTGTCCGGACTGGTCCCGTCAGGACATGAAAAATGACCCGTACATACTGATAGGCTGATACGATCAACCATCCGTACTGCCTGGAAGGACCAAGGTCTGCCATGACTGGTCCAACAGGCCATGAAAAATTGACCAATACGTACTGATAGGCTTATATGATCAGCCTTATCCGTACTGAATGGAAGGATTTAATTCAACGGACCATGGACTGTCCAGACTGGTCCCATTAGTACATTAAAAATGACCCATACATACTGATAGGTAGGTACGATCAGCCATCCGTACTACCTGGAAGGACCAAGGACTGTCCAAACTGGTCCATCGGGCCATGAAAATTGACCAATATGTACTGATAGACTGAAATGATCAGCCTTATCCAAACTGAATGTAAGGATTTACCTAAACGGACCATGGACTGTCTGGACTGGTCCCGTCAGTACATGAAAAATGACTCATACGTACTGATAGGCTGATAGGATCAGCCATCCGTACAGCCTGGAAGGACCAAGGTCTGCCCTGGCTGGTCCAACTGGCCATGAAAAATCGATCCGTACGTACTGATAGGCTCATATGATCAGCCTTATCCGTACTGAATGGAAGGATTGAACTCAACAGACCATGGACTGTCCGGAGTGGTCCCATCAGTACCTGAAAAATGACCCATACGTACTGATAGGCTGATATGATCAGCCTTAACCGTACTGAATGGAAGGATTTAATTCAATGGACCATGGACTGTACAGACTGGTCCCAACAGCACATGAAAAATGACCCATACATACTGATAGGCTGGTACGATCAGCCATCCTTACTGCCTGGAAGGACCAAGGACTATCCATACAGATCCATTAGGCAATGAAAATTGACCCATACGTACTGATAGACTGAAATGATCAGCCTTATCCAAACTGAATGTAAGGATTTAACTAAACGGACCATGGACTGTCTGGACTGGTCCCGTCAGTACATGAAAAATGACTCATACGTACTGATAGGCTGATACGATCAGCCATCCGTACTGCCTGGAAGGACCAAGGTCTGCCCAGACTGGTCCAACAGGCCATGAAAAATCGAACCATACGTACTGATAGGCTTATATGACCAGCCTTATCCGTACTGAATGGAAGGATTTAATTCAACGGACCATGGACTGTCAAGACTGGTCCCATTAGTACATTAAAAATGACCCATACGTATTGATAAGCTGGTACGATCAGCTATCCGTACTGCCTTGAAGGACCAAGGACTGTCCATGCTGGTCTACCAGGACATGAAAAATCGCCCATATGTACTGATAGGCCGAAATGATCAGCCTTATCCAAACTGAATGGAAGGATTTAACTCAGCGGACCATGGACTGTTCGGACTGGTCCATCTGTACATGAAAAATGAACGATACATACAGATAGGCTGATACGATCACCAATCCGTACTGCCTGGAAGGACAAAGGTCTTCTCAGACGTGTCCATCACGCCATGAAAAATCAACCCATACGTTCTATAGGCTGATATGATCAGCCTTAACCGTACTGAATGGAAGCATTTAACTCAATGGACCTTGGACTATCCTGACTCGTCCCAACAGTACATCAAAAATGACCCATACGTACTGATAGGCTGGTACGATCAACTATCCGTACTGCCTGTAAGGACCAAGGACTGTCCAGACTGGTCCATCAGACCATGAAAAATCGACTCATACGTACTGATAGGCTGATATGATCAGCCTTAACCGTACTGAATGGAAGGATTTAACCCAACGGACCATGGACTGTCCGGACTGGTCCCATCAGTACATAAAAAATGACCCATACGTGCTGATAGGCTGATACGATCAGCCATCCGTACTGCCTGGATTGACTAAGGACTGTGTAGACTGGTCTATCAGGCCATGAAAAATTGACCCATACGTACTGATAGGCTGATACGATCAGCAATCCATACTGCCTAGAAGAACCAAGGACTACCCAGACTTGTCCATCAGGCCATGAAAAATCGACCCATACATATTGATAGGATGATATGATAAGCCTTATCCATATTGAATAGAAGGATTTAACTCAAACGACCATTGACTGTCCTAACTGGTCCCATCAGTACAAGAAAAATGACCCAAACGTACTGATAGGCTGATACGATCAGCCATCCGTACTGCCTGGAGGGACAAAGGACTGTTTAGCTTGGTCCATCAGGCCATAAAAAATCGACCCAAACGTACTGATAGGCCGATATGATCAGCCTTATCCGTACTGAATGGAAGGATTTATCTCAACAGACCATGGACTGTCCAGACTTGGCCCATCAGTTCATGAAATCTGACCCAGACGTACTGATAGGCTGATCATATCAGCCTTAACCGTACTGAATGGAAGGATTTAATTCAACGGACCATGGACAGTCCGGACTGGTCCCAACAGTACATCAAAAAATGACCCATACATAGTGATAGCCTGGTACAATCAGCCATCCGTACTGCCTGGAAGGACCAAGGACTGTCCAGACTTATCCATAAGGCCATGAAAAATCAACTTATACATAATGATAGGCTGATATGATCAGCCTTAACCGTACTAAATGGAAGGATTTAACTCAACGGACCATGGACTGTCCGGACTGGTCCCAACAGTACATAAAAAATGACCCATACATACTGATAGGCTGGTACGATCAGCCATCCTTACTGTCTGGAAGGACCAAGGTCTGCCCAGACTGGTCCAACAGGCCATAAAAATCGACCCATACGTACTGATAGGCTTATATGATCAGCCTTATCCGTACTGAATGGAAGTATTTAACTCAACAGACCATGCACTGTCCGGATTGGTCCCATCAGTACATGAAAAATGACCCATACGTACTGATAGGCTGATATGATCAGCCTTATTCGTACTGAATGGAAGGATTTAATTCAACGGACCATGGACTGTCTGGACTGGTTCCGTCAGTACATGAAAAATGACTCATACGTACTGATAGGCTGATACGATCAGCCATCCGTACTGCCTGGAAGGACCAAGGTCTGCCTAGACTGGTCCAACAGGCCATGAAAAATCGAACCATACGTACTGATAGGCTTATATGATCAGCCTTATACGTACTGAATGGAAGGATTTAATTCAACGGACCATGGACTGTCAAGACTGGTCCCATTAGTACATTAAAAATGACCCATACGTATTGATAGGCTGGTACGATCAGCCATCTGCACTGCCTGGAAGGACCGAGGACTGTCCATACTGGTCTATCAGGACATGAAAAATCGACCCATATGTACTGATAGGCTGAAATGATCAGCCTTATCCAAACTGAATGGACGGATTTAACTCAGCGGACCATGGACTGTTCGGACTGGTCTGATCTGTACATGAAAAATGAACGATACGTATAGATAGGCTGATACGATCCGCCTTAACCGTACTGAATGGAAGGATTTAATTCAACGGACCATGGACAGTCCGGACTGGTCCCAACAGTACATCAAAAAATGACCCATACATACTGACAGGCTGGTACGTTCAGCCATCCGTACTGCCTGGAAGGACCAAGGACTGTCCAGACTGGTCCATAAGGCCATGAAAAATAAACTCATACATACTGATAGGCTGATATGATCAGCCTTAACCATACTGAATGGAAGAATTTAACTCAACAGACCATGGACCGTCCAGACTGGTCCCAACAGTACATTAAAAATCACCCATACATACTGATAGGCTGGTACGATCAGCCATCCGTAATGCCTGGAAGAACCAAGGACTGTCCAGACTGGTCCATCAGGCCATGAAAAATTGACCCATACGTACTGATAGGCTGAAATGATCAGCCTTATCCAAACAGACTGGAAGGATTTAACTAAACGGACCATGGACTGTCCGGACTGGTCCAAACAGTACATGAAAAATGACCCATACGTACTGATAGGCTGATACGATCAGCCATCTGTACTGCATGGAAGGACCAAGGACTGTCCAGACTGGTCAACCAGGCCATGAAAAACTGACCCATACGTTATGATAGGCTTATATGATCAGCTTTATGCGTACTGAATGGAAGTATTTAATTCAACGGATCATGGACTGTCCAGATTGGTCCCTTTAGTACATTAAAATGACCCATACGTACTGATAGGCTGGTACGATCAGCCATCCGTCCTGCATGGAAGGACCAAGGACTGTCAGAACTGGTCCATCAGGCCATGAAAAGTCGACCCATACGTATTGATAGGCTGAAATGATAAGCCTTCTCCAAAATGAATGGAAGGATTTAACTCAACGGACCATGGACTCTCCGGACTGGTCCCAACAGTACATTAAAATTGAACCATACGTACTGATACGCTGGTACGATCAGCCATCCGTCCTGCATGTAAGGACCAAGGACTGTCCAGACTGGTCCATCAGGCCATGAAAAATCAACTCATACGTACTGATAGGCTGATATGATCAGCCTTAACCGTACTGAATGGAAGGATTTAACTCAGCTGACCATGGACTGTCCGGACTGGTCCCATCAGTACATGAAAAATGACCCATACGTGCTGATAGGCTGATATGATCAGCCTTAACCGTACTGAATGGAAGGATTTAATTCAACGGACCATGGACTGTCCGGACTGGTCCCAGCAGTACATGAAACATGACCCATACATACTGATAGGCTGGTACGGTCAGCCATCCGTACTGCCTGTAAGGACCAAGGACTGTCCAGACAGGTCAATCAGGCCATGAAAAATTGACCCATAAGTATTGCTAGACTGAAATGATCAGCGTTATCCAAACTGAATGTAAGGATTTAACTAAACGGACCATGGACTGTCTGGACTGGTCCCGTCAGTACATGAAAAATGACCCATACGTACTAATAGGCTGATACGATCAGCCATCCGTACTGCCTGGAAGGACCAAGGTCTGCCAAGACTGCTCCAACATGCCATGAAAAATCGACCCATACGTACTGATAGGCTTACATGATCAGCCTTATCTGTACTGAATGGAAGGATTTAATTCAACAGACCATGGACTGTCCAGACTGGTCCCATTAGTACATTAAAAATGACCTATTCGTACTGATAGGCTTGTCCGTACTGCATGGAAGGACCAAGGACTGTCCAGACTTGTCCATCAGGCCATGAAAAATCGACCCATACGTACTGATAGGCTGAAATGATCAGCCATCCGTACTGTCTGGAAGGACCAAGGTCTGCCCAGACTGGTCCAACAGGCCATAAAAATCGACCCATACGTGGTGATAGGCTTATATGATCAGCCTTATCCGTACTGAATGGAAGTATTTAACTCAACAGACCATGCACTGTCCGGATTGGTCCCATCAGTACATGAAAAATGACCCATACGTACTGATAGGCTGATATGATCAGCCTTATTCGTACTGAATGAAAGGATTTAATTCAACGGACCATGGACTGTCTGGACTGGTCCCGTCAGTACATGAAAAATGACTCATACGTACTGATAGGCTGATACGATCAGCCATCCGTACTGCCTGGAAGGACCAAGGTCTGCGCAGACTGGTCCAACAGGCCATGAAAAATCGAACCATACGTACTGATAGGCTTATATGATCAGCCTTATACGTACTGAATGGAAGGATTTAATTCAACGGACCATGGACTGTCAAGACTGGTCCCATTAGTACATTAAAAATGACCCATACATATTGATAGGCTGGTACGATCAGCCATCTGTACTGCCTGGAAGGACCAAGGACTGTCCATACTGGTCTATCAGGACATGAAAAATCGACCCATATGTACTGATAGGCTGAAATGATCAGCCTTATCCAAACTGAATGGACGGATTTAACTCAGCGGACCATGGACTGTTTGGACTGGTCTCATCTGTACATGAAAAATGAACGATACGTATAGATAGGCTGATACGATCCGCCTTAACCGTACTGAATGGAAGGATTTAATTCAACGGACCATGGACAGTCCGGACTGGTCCCAACAGTACATCAAAAAATGACCCATACATACTGACAGGCTGGTACGTTCAGCCATCCGTACTGCCTGGAAGGACCAAGGACTGTCCAGACTGGTCCATAAGGCCATGAAAAATCAACTCATACATACTGATAGGCTGATATGATCAGCCTTAACCGTACTGAATGGAAGAATTTAACTCAACAGACCATGGACCGTCCAGACTGGTCCCAACAGTACATTAAAAATCACCCATACATACTGATAGGCTGGTACGATCAGCCATCCGTAATGCCTGGAAGAACCAAGGACTGTCCAGACTGGTCCATCAGGCCATGAAAAATTGACCCATACGTACTGATAGGCTGAAATGATCAGCCTTATCCAAACAGAATGGAAGGATTTAACTAAACGGACCATGGACTGTCCGGACTGGTCCAAACAATACATGAAAAATGACCCATACGTACTGATAGGCTGATACGATCAGCCATCTGTACTGCATGGAAGGACCAAGGACTGTCCAGACGGGTCAACCAGGCCATGAAAAATTGACCCATACGTTATGATAGGCTTATATGATCAGCTTTATGCGTACTGAATGGAAGTATTTAATTCAAAGGATCATGTACTGTCCAGATTGGTCCCATTAGTACATTAAAATGACCCATACGTACTGATAGGCTGGTACGATCAGCCATCCGTCCTGCATGGAAGGACCAAGGACTGTCAGAACTGGTCCATCAGGCCATGAAAAGTCGACCCATACGTATTGATAGGCTGAAATGATCAGCCTTATCCAAAATGAATGGAAGGATTTAACTCAACGGACCATGGACTCTCCGGACTGGTCCCAACAGTACAATAAAATTGAACCATACGTACTGATACGCTGGTACGATCAGCCATCCGTACTGCATGTAAGGACCAAGGACTGTCCAGACTGGTCCATCAGGCCATGAAAAATCAACTCATACGTACTGATAGGCTGATATGATCAGCCTTAACCGTACTGAATAGAAGGATTTAACTCAGCGGACCATGGACTGTCCGGACTGGTCCCATCAGTACATGAAAAATGACCCATACGTACTGATAGGCTGATATGATCAGCCTTAACCGTACTGAATGGAAGGATTTAATTCAACAGACCATGGACTGTCCGGACTGGTCCCAGCAGTACATGAAAAATGACCCATACATACTGATAGGCTGGTACGGTCAGCCATCCGTACTGCCTGTAAGGACCAAGGACTGTCCAGACAGGTCAATCAGGCCATGAAAAATTGACCCATAAGTATTGCTAGACTGAAATGATCAGCCTTATCCAAACTGAATGTAAGGATTTAACTAAACGGACCATGGACTGTCTGGACTGGTCCCGTCAGTACATGAAAATTGACCCATACGTACTAATAGGCTGATACGATCAGCCATCCGTACTGCCTGGAAGGACCAAGGTCTGCCAAGACTGCTCCAACATGCCATGAAAAATCGACCCATACGTACTGATAGGCTTACATGATCAGCCTTATCCGTACTAAATGGAAGGATTTAATTCAACAGACCATGGACTGCCCAGACTGGTCCCATTAGTACATTAAAAATGACCCATTCGTACTGATAGGCTTGTCCGTACTGCATGGAAGGACCAAGGACTGTCCAGACTTGTCCATCAGGCCATGAAAAATCGACCCATACGTACTGATAGGCTGAAATGAACAGCCTTATCCAAACTGAATGGAAAGATTTAACTCAACCGACCATGGACTGTCCGGACTGGTCCCAACAGTACATTAAAAATGACCCATATGTACTGATAGGCTGGTACGATCAGCCATCTGTACTGCCTGTAGGGACCAAGGACTGTCCAGACTGGTCCATCAGGCCATGAACAATCGACTCATACGTACTGATAGGCTGATATGATCATCCTTAACCGTACTGAATGAAAGGATTTAACTCAACGGACTATGGACTGTCTGGACTGGTCCCATCAGTACGTGAACAATGACCCATACGTACTGATAGGCTGATACGATCAGCCATCCATACTGCCTGGAAGGACCAAGGACTGTCAAGACTGGTCCATCAGGCCATGAAAAATCGACTCATACGTACTGATAGGCTGATATGATCAGCCTTAACCGTACTGAATGGAAGGATTTAACTCAACGGACCATGTACTGTCCGGACTGGTCCCATCAGTACATGAAAAATGATCCATATGTAATGATAGGATGATAAGATCAGCCATCCGTACTGCCTGGATTGACTAAGGACTATGGACACTGGTCCATCAGGCCATGAAAAATTGACCCATACATACTGATAGAATGATATGATCAGCCTTATCCGTACTGAATAAAAGGATTTAACTCAAGGGACCATTGACTGTCGAGACTGGTCCCATCAGTAAAAGAAAAATGACCCAAACGTACTGATAGGCTGATACGATCAGCCATCCGTACTACCTGGAAGGACAAAGGATTGTGCAGCCTGGTACATCAGGCCATAATAATAAACCCACACGTACTTACTGAATGGAAGGATTTATCTCAACAGACCATGGACTTTCCAGACTGGTCCCATCAATTCATGAAAACTGACCCAGACGTACTGATAGGCTGACATTATCAGCCTTAAACGTACTGAATGGAATGATTTAATTCAACGGACCATGGACTGTCCCGGATGGTCCCAACAGTAAATGAAAAATGACCCATACATACTGATAGGCTGGTACGGTCAGCCATCCGTACTGCCTGTAAGTACCAAGGACTTTCCAGACTGGTCCGTCAGGCCATGCAAAATCGACCCATACGTACTGATAGGCTGAAATGAACAGCCTTATCCAAACTGAATGGAAATATTTAACTCAGCGGACCATGGACTGTCCGGACTGGTCCCATCAGTAGATGAAAAATGAACGATAGGTACTGATAGGCTGATATAATCAGCCATCCGTACTGTCTGGAAGGTAAAGGTCATCCAGACTGGTCCATCAGGCCATGAAAAATCGACCTAGACGTTTTGTAGGCTGATATGATCAGCCTTAACCGTACTGAATGGAAGGATTTAACTCAACGGACCATGGACTGTCCGGACTGGTCCCAACAGTACATTAAAAATGACCCAAACATACTTATAAGCTGGTAAGATCAGACATTTGTACTGCCTGTAGGGACCAAGGAATGTCCAGACTGGTCCATCAGGCCATGAAAAATCGACCCATACGTACTGATAGGCTGATTTGATCATCCTTAACGTACTGAATGGAATGATTTAACTCAACGGACCATCGACTGTCCGGACTGGTCCCATCAGTACATGAAAAATGACACATACGTACTGATAGGCTGATACGATCCGCCATCCGTACTGCCTGGATGGACCAATGACTGTCCATACTGGTCCAACTGGTCCCATATTGAATAGAAGGATTTAACTCAAATGACCATTGACTGTCCAGACTGGTCCCATCAGTACAAGAAAAATGACCAAACGTACTGATAGGCTGATACGATCAGCCATCCGTACTGCCTGGAAGGACAAAGGACTGTTTAGCCTGGTCCATCAGGCCATAAAAAATCGACCCACATGTACTGATAGGCTGATATGATCAGCCTTATCCGTACTGAATGGAAGGATTTATCTCAACAGACCATGGACTATCCAGACTTGTCCCATCAGTTCATGAAAACTGACCCAGACGTACTGATAGGCTGATATGATCAGCCTTAACCGTACTGAATAGAAGGATTTAATTCAACGGACCATGGACAGTCCGGACTGGTCCCAACAGTACATCAAAAAATGACCCATACATAGTGATAGGCTGGTACGATCATCCATCCGTACTGCCTGGAAGGACCAAGGACTGTCCAAACTGGTCCATAAGGCCATGAAAAATCAACTCATTCATACTGATAGGCTGATATGATCAGCCTTAACCGTACTGAATGGAAGGATTTAACTCAACGGACCATGGACTGTCCGGACTGGTCCCAACAGTACATAAAAATGACCCATACATACTGATAGGCTGGTACGATCAGCCATCCGTACTGCCTGGAATGACAAGGAACTGTCCAGACTGGTCCATCAGGACATGAAAAATCGACCCATATGTACTGATAGGCTGAAATGATCAGCCGTATCCAAACTGAATGGAAGGATTTAACTCAACGGACCATAGACTGTTTGGACTGGTCCCATCAGTACACGAAAAATGACCCATACGTACTGATAGGCTGATACGATCAGCCATCCGTACTGCCTGGAAGGACCAAGGTCTGCCCAGACTGGTCCAACAGGCCATGAAAAATCGACCCATACGTACTGATAGGCTTATATGATCAGCCTTATCCGTACTGAATGGAATTATTTAACTCAACAGACCATGGACGGTCCGGATTGGTCCCATCAGTACATGAAAAATGACCCATACGTACTGATAGGCTGATATGATCAGCCTTATTCGTACTGAATGGAAGGATTCAATTCCACGGACCATGAACTGTCTGGACTGGTCCCAATAGTACATGGAAAATGACCCATACATACTGATAGGCTGGTACGATTAGCCATCCATACTGCCTGGAAGGACCAAGGAATGTCCAGACTGGTCCATCAGGCCCTGAAAAATCAACTCATACGTACTGATAGGCTGATATGATCAGCCTTAACCGTAATAAATGGAATGATTTAACTCAACAGACCATGGACTGTCGTGCAAAATCACCCATACATACTGATACGCTGGTACGATCAGCCATCTGTACTCCCTGGAAGGACCAAGGATTGTCCAGACAGGTCCATCAGGCCATGAAAAATTGACCCATAAGTACTGATAGACTGAAATTATCAGCCGTATCCAAACTGAATGTAAGGATTTAACTAAACAGACCATGGACTGTCTGGACTGGTCCCATCAGTACATGAAAAATGACCAATACGTACTAATTGGCTGATACGATCAGCCATCCGTACTGCCTGGAAGGACGAAGGACTGTCCAGACTTGTCCATCAGGCCATGAAAAATCGACCCATACGTACTGATAGGCTGAAATGAACAGCCTTATCCAAACTGAATGGAAAGGTTTAACTCAGCGGACCATGGACAGTCCGGACTGGTCCCATCAGTACATGAAAAATGAACGATACATACGGATAGGCTGATATGATCAGCCATCCGTACTGCCTGGAAGGATAAAGGTCTTCCCAGACTGGTCCATCAGGCCATGAAAAATCGACCCAGACGTTCTATAGGCTAATATGATCAGCCTTAACCGTACTAAATGGAAGGATTTAACTCAACGGACCATGGACTGTCCGGACTGGTCCCAACAGTACATTAAAAATGACCCATATGTACTGATAGGCTGGTACGATCAGCCATATGTACTGCCTATAGGGACCAAGGACTGTCCAGACTGGTCCATCAGGCCATGCAAAATCGACCCAGACGTTCTATAGGCTAATATGATCAGCCTTAACCGTACTGAATGGAAGGATTTAACTCAACGGACCATGGACTGTCCGGACTGGTCCCATTAGTACATTAAAATTGACCCATACGTACTGATAGGCTGGTACGATCAACCATCCGTACTGCATGTAAGGACCAAGGACTGTCCAGACTGGTCCATCAGGCCATGAAAATCTACTCATACGTACTGATAGGCTGATATGATCAGCCTTAACCGTACTGAATAGAAGGATTTAACTCAACGGACCATGGACTGTCCAGACTAGTCCATCAGGCCATGAAATGACCCATACATACTGATAGGCTGATATGATCAGCCTTAACCGTACTGAATGGAAGGATTTAATTCAACGGACCATGGACTGTCCGGACTGGTCCCAACAGTACATGAAAAATGACCCATACATACTGATAGGCTGGTATGGTCAGCCATCCGTACTGCCTGTAAGGACCAAGGACTGTCTAAACAGGTCCATCAGGCCATGAAAAATTGACCCATAAGAACTGATAGACTGAAATGATCAGCCGTATCCAAACTGAATGTAAGGATTTAACTAAACGGACCGGTCAGTACATGAAAAATGACCCATACGTACTAATAGGCTGATACGATCAGCCATCCGCACTGCCTGGAAGAACCAAGGTCTGCCCAGACTGGTCCAACAGGCCATGAAAAATCGACCCATACGTACTGATAGGCTTATATGATCAGCCTTATCCGTAATGAATGGAAGGATTTAATTCAACAGACCATGGACTGTCCAGACTGGTCCATATAGTACATTAAAAATGACCCATACGTACTGATAGGCTGGTACGATAAGTCATCCATACTGCATGGAAGGACCAAGGACTGTCCAGACTTGTCCATCAGGCCATGAAAAATCGACCCATACGTACTGATAGGCTGAAATGAACAGCCTTATCCAAACTGAATGGAAAGATTTAACTCAGCGGACCATGGACTGTCCGGACTGGTCCCATCAGTACATGAAAAATGAACGATACATACGGATAGGCTGATACGATCNAAAGATTTAACTCAGCGGACCATGGACTGTCCGGACTGGTCCCATCAGTACATGAAAAATGAACGATACATACGGATAGGCTGATACGATCAGCCATCCGTACTGCCTGGAAGGATAAAGGTCTTCCCAGACTGGTCCATCAGGCCATGAAAAATCGACCCAGACGTTCTATAGGCTAATATGTTCAGCCTTAACCGTACTGAATGGAAGGATTTAACTCAACGGACCATGGACTGTCCTGACTGGTCCCAACAGTACATTAAAAATGACCCATATGTACTGATAGGCTGGTACGATCAGCCATATGTACTGCCTGTAGGGACCAAGGACTGTCCAGACTGGTCCATCAGGCCATGAAAAATTGACTCATACGTACTGATAGGCTGATATGATCATCCTTAACCGTACTGAATGAAAGGATTTAACTCAACGGACCATGGACTGTCTGGACTGGTCCCATCTGTACATGAAAAATGACCCATACGTACTGATAGGCTGATACGATCAGCCATCCGTACTTCCTGGAAGGACCAAGGACTGTCCAGACTGGTCCATCAGGCCATGAAAAATCGACTCATACGTACTGATAGGCTGATATGATCAGCCTTAACCGTACTGAATGGAAGGATTTAACTCAACGGACCATGGACTGTCCGGACTGGTCCCATCAGTACATCAAAAATGACCCATATGTACTGATAGGCTGATACGATCAGCCATCTGTACTGCCTGGATTGACTAAGGACTATGCAGACTGGTCCATCAGGCCATGAAAAATCGACCCATACATACTGATAGGATGATATGATCAGCCTTATCCGTACTGAATAGAAGTATTTAACTCAAGGGACCATTGACTGTCCATACTGGTCCCATCACTACAAGAAAAATGACCCAAACGTACTGATAGGCTGATACGATCAGCCATCCCTACTACCTGGAAGGACAAAGGACTGTCCAGCCTGGTCCATCAGGCCATAAAAAATCAACCCACACGTACTGATAGGCTGATATGATCAGCCTTATCCGTACTGAATGGAAGGATTTATCTCAACAGACCATGGACTGTCCAGACTGGTCCCATCAATTCATGAAAACTGACCCAGACGTACTGATAGGCTGACATGATCAGCCTTATCCAAACTGAATGGAAAGGTTTAACTCAGCGGACCATGGACAGTCCGGACTGGTCCCATCAGTACATGAAAAATGAACGATACATACGGATAGGCTGATATGATCAGCCATCCGTACTGCCTGGAAGGATAAAGGTCTTCCCAGACTGGTCCATCAGGCCATGAAAAATCGACCCAGACGTTCTATAGGCTAATATGATCAGCCTTAACCGTACTAAATGGAAGGATTTAACTCAACGGACCATGGACTGTCCGGACTGGTCCCAACAGTACATTAAAAATGACCCATACATACTGATAGGCTGGTACGGTCAGCCATCCGTACTGCCTGTAAGGACCAAGGACTTTCCAGACTGGTCCGTCAGGCCATGAAAAATCGACCCATACGTACTGATAGGCTGAAATGAACAGCCTTGTCCAAACTGAATGGAATTATTTAACTCAGCGGACCATGGACTGTCCGGACTGGTCCCATCAGTAGATGAAAAATGAACGATACGTACTGATAGGCTGATACGATCAGCCATCCGTACTGCCTGGAAGGATAAAGGTCATCCCAGACTGNTAGGCTGAAATGAACAGCCTTGTCCAAACTGAATGGAATTATTTAACTCAGCGGACCATGGACTGTCCGGACTGGTCCCATCAGTAGATGAAAAATGAACGATACGTACTGATAGGCTGATACGATCAGCCATCCGTACTGCCTGGAAGGATAAAGGTCATCCCAGACTGGTCTATCAGGCCATGAAGAATCGACCTAGATGTTTTGTATGCTGATATGATCAGCCTTAACCGTACTGAATGGAAGGATTTAACTCAACGGACCATGGACTGTCCGGACTGGTCCCAACGGTACATTAAAAATGAACCATACATACTTATAGGCTGGTACGATCAGCCATTTGTACTGCCTGTAGGGACCAAGGACTGTCCAGATTGGTCCATCAGGCCATGAAAAATTGACCCATACGTACTGATAGGCTGATATGATCATCCTTAACGTATTGAATGGAAGGATTTAACTAAATGGACCATGGACTGTCCGGACTGGTCCCGTCAGTACATGAAAAATGACCCATACGTACTGATAGGCTGATACGATCAGACATCTGTACTGCATGGAAGGACCAAGGACGGTCCAGACTGGTCCAATAGGCCATGAAAAATCGACCCATACGTACTGATAGGCTGGTACGATCAGCCATCCGTCCTGCATGGAAGGATAAAGGTCATCTTAGACTGGTCCGTCAGGCCATGAAAAATCGACCCAGACGTTTTGTAGGCTGATATGACCAGCCTTAACCGTACTGAATGGAATGATATAACTCAACGGACCATGGACTGTCCGGACTGGTCTCAACAGTACTTTAAAAATGACCCATACATACTGATAGGCTGGTACGGTCAGCCATCCGTACTGCATGTAAGGACCAAGGACTGTCCAGACTGGTCCATCAGGCCATGAAAAATCGACTCATACGTACTGATAGGCTGATATGATCAGTCTTAACCGTACCAAATGGAAGAATTTAACTCAACGGACCATTGACTGTCCGGACTGGTCCCATCAGTACATAAAAAATGTCCCATACGTACTGATAGGCTAATATGATCAGCCTTAGCCGTACTGAATGGAAGGATTTAATTAAACGGACCATGGACTGTACGGACTGGTCCCAACAGTACATGAAAAATGACCCATACATACTGATAGGCTGGTACGGTCAGTCATCTGTACTGCCTGTAAGGACCAAGGACTGTCCAGACAGGTCCATCAGGCCATGAAAAATTGACCCATAAGTACTGATAGACTGAAATGATAAGCCTTATCCAAACTGAATGTAAGGATTTAACTAAACGGACCATGGACTGTCTGGACTGGTCCCGTCAGTACATGAAAAATTACCCATACGTACTAATAGGCTGATACGATCAGCCATCCGAAATGCCTGGAAGGACCAAGGTCTTCCCAGACTGGTCCAACAGGCCATGAAAAATCGACCAATACATACTGGTAGGCTTATATGTTCAGCCTTACCGTACTGAATGGAAGGATTTAATTCAACAAACCATGGACTGTCCAGACTGGTCCCATTAGTACATTAAAAATGACCCATACATACTGATAGGCTGGTACGATAAGCCATCCGTACTGCATGGAAGGACCAAGGACTGTCCAGACTTGTCCATCAGGCCATGAAAAATCAACCCATACGTACTGATAGGCTGAAATTAACAGCCTTATCCAAACTGAATGGAAAGATTTAACTCAGCGGACCATGGACTGTCCGGACTGGTCCCATCAGTACATGAAAAATGAATGATACATACTGATAGGCTGATACGATCAGCCATCCGTACTGCCTGGAAGGATAAAGGTCTTCCCAGACTGGTCCATCGGCCCTTGAAAAATTGACCCATAAGTACTGATAGACTGAAATGAGCTGCCATATGCAAACTGAATGTAAGGATTTAACTCAACGGACCATGGACTGTTGGGACTGGTCTCAACAGTAAATGAAAAATGACCCATACGTACTAATAGGCTGATACGATCAGCCATCCGAAATGCCTGGAAGAACCAAGGTCTGCCCAGACTGGTCCAACAGGCCATGAAAAATTGACCCATACGTACTGGTAGGCTTATATGATCAGCCTTACCGAACTGAGTGGAAGGATTTAACTCAACGGACCATGGACTGTCTGGACTGGTCCCATCAGTACATTAAAAATGACCCATACATACTGATAGGCTGATACGTTCAGCCATCCGTACTGCCTGGAAGGACCAAGGACTGTCCAGACTGTTCCATCAGGCCATGAAAAATCGACTCATACGTACTGATAGGCTGATATGATCAGCCTTAACCGTACTGAATGGAAGGATTTAACTCAACGGACCATGGACTGTCTGGACTGGTCCCATCAGTATATGAAAAATCGACCCATACATACTGATAGGATGATATGATCAGCCTTATCCGTACTGAATAGAAGGATTTAGCTCAAGGGACCATTGACTGTCCAGACTGGTCCCATCAGTACAAGAAAAATGACCCAAACGTACTGATAGGCTGATACGATCAGGAATCCGTACTGCCTGGAAGAACAAAGGACTGTCAAGCCTTGTCCATTAGGCCATAAAAAAAACAACCCACACATACTGGTCAACAGACCATGGACTGTCCAGACTGGTCCCATCAATTCATGAAAACTGACCCAGACGTACTGATAGGCTGACATGATCAGCCTTAACCATACTGAATGGAATTATTTAATTCAATGGACCATGGACTGTCCGGGATGGTCCCAACAGTACATGAAAAATGACCCATAGATACTGATAGGCTGGTATGGTAAGCCATCCGTACAGCCTGTAAGGACCAAGGACGGTCCAGACAGGTCAATCAGGCCATGAAAAATTGACCCATAAGTACTGATAGACTGAAATGATCAGGCTGGTCCCATGAAAAATTCTTCCATTTGGTACGGATAAGGCTGATTGTACCAGCCTATCATTACGTATGGGTCATTTTTCAAGTACTGTTGGGACCACTCCGGACAGTCCATGGTCCGTTGAGTTAAATCGTTCCATTCAGTATGGTTAAGGCTGATCATATCAGCCTATCAGTACGCATGAGTCAATTTTCTGTTGCCTTGTGGACCAGTCTGGACTGTCCTTTGTCCTTCCAGGCAGTACGGATTGCTGATCGTGTCAGACTATCAGTATGTATGGGTCAATGTTCATGTACTGATAGGACCAGTACGGACAGTCCATGGTCCGTTGAGTTAAATCCATCCATTCAGTACGGATAAGGCTGATCATATAAGCCTATTAGTACGTATGGGTCAATTTTTCATGGCCTGTTGGACCAGTCTGGGCAGATCTTGATCCTTCCAGGCAGTACTGATGGCTGATCGTATCAGCCTATCTGTACGAATGGGTCATTTTTCATCAACTGATGGTACCAGTCCGGATAGTCCATGGTCTGTTGAGTTAAATCTTTCCACTCAGTTTGGATAAGGCTGATCATTTGAGCCAATCAGTATGTATGAGTCGATTTTTCATGGCCTGATGGACCAGTATGGACAGTCATTGGTCCTTCCAGGCAGTATAGATGGCTGATCGTACCAGCCTATCAGTATGTATGGGTCATTTTTAATGTACTGTTGGGACCAGTCCGGACAGTCCATGGTCTGTTGAGTTAAATCCTTACATTCAGTACGGTTAAGGCTGATCATATTAGCCTCTCAGTACGTATGAGTCGATTTTTCATGGCCTGATGGACCAGTATGGACTGTCCTTTGTCCTTCCAGGCAGTACAGATGGCTGATCTTATCAGCCTAGCAGTACGTATTGGTCATTTTTCTTGTACTTATGGGACCACTCCGGACAGTCCATGGTCTGTTGAGATAAATCCTTCCATTCAGTTTAGATAAGGCTGATCATATCAGCCTATCAGTATGTATGAGTTGATTTTTCAGAGCCTGATGGACCAGTCTAGACAGTCATTGGTCCTTCCAGGCAGTACGGATGGCTGATCGTACCAGCCTACTAGTATGTATGGGTCATTTTTAATGTACTGTTGGGACCAGTTCGGACAGTCCATGGTCTGTTGAGTTAAATCCTTCCATTCAGTACGGTTAAGGCTGATCATATAAGCCTCTCAGTACGTATGAGTCGATTTTTCATGGCATGATGGACCAGTCTGGACTGTCCTTTGTTCTTCCAGGCAGTACAGATGGCTGATCTTATCAGCCTAACAGTACGTATTGGTCATTTTTCTTGTACTTATGGAACCAGTCCGGACAGTCCATGGTCCATTGAGTTAAATCCTTCCATTCAGTTTGGATAAGGCTGACCATTTCAGCCTATCAGTATGTATGGGTCGAATATTCATGGCCTGATGGACCAGTCTGGACAGTCATTGGTCCTTCCAGGCAGTACGGATGGCTGATCGTACCAGCCTATCAGTACGTATGGGTCATTTTTCATGTACTGTTGGGACCACTCCGGACAGTCCATGGTCTGTTGAGTTAAATCCTTCCATTCAGTACGGTTAAGGCTGATCATATAAGCCTCTCAGTACGTATGAGTCGATTTTTCATGGCATGATGGACCAGTCTGGACTGTCCTTTGTCCTTCCAGGCAGTACGGGTGGCTGATCTTATCAGCCTATCAGTATGTATTGGTCATTTTTCTTGTACTTATGGAACCAGTCCGGACAGTCCATGGTCATTTGAGTTAAATCCTTCCATTCAGTTTGGATAAGGCTGACCATTTCAGCCTATCAGTACGTATGGGTCGAATTTTCATGGCCTGATGGACCAGTCTGGACAGTCATTGGTTTTTCCAGGCAGTACGGATGGCTGATTGTACCAGCCTATCAGTACGTATGGGTCATTTTTCATGTACTGTTGGGACCACTCCGGACAGTCCATGGTCCGTTGAGTTAAATCGTTCCATTCAGTATGGTTAAGGCTGAACATATCAGCCTCTCAGTACGTATGAGTCGATTTTTCATGGCATGATGGACCAGTCTGGACTGTCCTTTGTCCTTCCAGTCAGTACGGGTGGCTGATCTTATCAGCCTAGCAGTACGTATTGGTCATTTTTCTTGTACTTATGGAACCAGTCCGGACAGTCCATGGTCATTTGAGTTAAATCCTTCCATTCAGTTTGGATAAGGCTGACCATTTCAGCCTATCAGTACGTATGGGTCGAATTTTCATGGCCTGATGGACCAGTCTGGACAGTCATTGGTCCTTCCAGGCAGTACGGATGGCTGATTGTACCAGCCTATCAGTACGTATGGGTCATTTTTCATGTACTGTTGGGACCACTCCGGACAGTCCATGGTCCGTTGAGTTAAATCGTTCCATTCAGTATGGTTAAGGCTGAACATATCAGCCTCTCAGTACGTATGAGTCGATTTTTCATGGCATGATGGACCAGTCTGGACTGCCTTTGTCCTTCCAGGCAGTACGGATGGCTGATCTTATCAGCCTATCAGTACGTATTGGTCATTTTTCTTGTACTTATGGAACCAGTCCGGACAGTCCATGGTCATTTTAGTTAAATCCTTCCATTCAGTTTGGATAAGGCTGACCATTTCAGCCTATCAGTACGTATGGGTCGAATTTTCATGGCCTGATGGACCAGTCTGGACAGTCATTGGTCCTTCCAGGCAGTACGGATGGCTGATTGTACCAGCCTATCATTACGTATGGGTCATTTTTCATGTACTGTTGGGACCACTCCGGACAGTCCATGGTCCGTTGAGTTAAATCGTTCCATTCAGTATGGTTAAGGCTGATCATATCAGCCTATCAGTACGCATGAGTCAATTTTCCGTTGCCTTGTGGACCAGTCTGGACTGTCCTTTGTCCTTCCAGGCAGTACGGATTGCTGATCGTGTCAGACTATCAGTATGTATGGGTCATTGTTCATGTACTGATAGGACCAGTCCGGACAGTCCATGGTCCGTTGAGTTAAATCCATCCATTCAGTACGGATAAGGCTGATCATATAAGCCTCTAAGTACGTATGGGTCAATTTTTCATGGCCTGTTGGACCAGTCTGGGCAGATCTTGATCCTTCCAGGCAGTACTGATGGCTGATCGTATCAGCCTATCAGTACGAATGGGTCATTTTTCATCAACTGATGGTACCAGTCCGGATAGTCCATGGTCTGTTGAGTTAAATCTTTCCATTCAGTTTGGATAAGGCTGATCATTTGAGCCAATCAGTATGTATGAGTCGATTTTTCATGGCCTGATGGACCAGTATGGACAGTCATTGGTCCTTCCAGGCAGTATAGATGTCTGATCGTACCAGCCTATCAGTATGTATGGGTCATTTTTAATGTACTGTTGGGACCAGTCCGGACAGTCCATGGTCTGTTGAGTTAAATCCTTACATTCAGTACGGTTAAGGCTGATCATATAAGCCTCTCAGTACGTATGAGTCGATTTTTCATGGCCTGATGGAAAAGTATGGACTGTCCTTTGTCCTTCCAGGCAGTACAGATGATGGCTGATCTTATCAGCCTAGCAGTACGTATTCGTCATTTTTCTTGTACTTATGGGACCACTCCGGACAGTCCATGGTCTGTTGAGATAAATCCTTCCATTCAGTTTGGATAAGGCTGATCATATCAGCCAATCAGTATGTATGAGTCGATTTTTCATGGCCTGATGGACCAGTCTGGACAGTCATTGGTCCTTCCAGGCAGTATAGATGGCTGATCGTACCAGCCTATCAGTATGTATGGGTCATTTTTAATGTACTGTTGGAACCAGTCCGGACAGTCCATGGTCTGTTGAGTTAAATCCTTACATTAAGTAAGGATAAGGCTGATCATATAAGCCTCTCAGTACGTATGAGTCGATTTTTCATGGCATGATGGACGAGTCTGGACTGTCCTTTGTTCTTCCAGGCAGTACAGATGGCTGATCTTATCAGCCTATCAGTACGTAGTGGTCATTTTTCTTGTACTTATGGAACAAGTCCGGACAGTCCATGGTCCATTGAGTTAAATCCTTCCATTCAGTTTTGATAAGGCTGACCATTTCAACCTATCAGTACGTATGGGTCGATTTTTCATGGCCTGATGGACCAGTCTGGACAGTCATTGGTCCTTCCAGGCAGTACGGATGGCTGATCGTACCAGCCTATCAGTACGTATGGGTCATTTTTCATGTACTGTTGGGACCACTCCGGACAGTCCATGGTCCTTCCAGGCAGTACGGATGGCTGATCGTACCAGCCTATCAGTACGTATGGGCATTTTTAATGTACTAATGGGACTAGTTTGGACAGTCCATGGTCCGTTGAATTAAATCCTTCCATTCAGTACGGATAAGGCTGATCATTTACGCCTATCAGTACGTATGGGTCGATTTTTCATGGCCTGATGGACCAGTCTGGACAGTTATTGGTCAGGCCTAGCAGTACGTATGGCTGATCGTACCAGCCTGTCAGTATGTATGGGTCATTTTTAAGGTACTGTTGGGACCACTCTGGACAGTCCATGGTCTGTTGAGTGAAATCCTTCCATTCAGTACGGTTAAGGCTGATCATATAAGCCTCTCAGTACGTATGAGTCGATTTTTCATGGCATGATGGACCAGTCTGGACTGTCCTTTGTCCTTCCAGGCAGTACGGATGGCTGATCTTATCAGCCTATCAGTATGTATTGGTCATTTTTCTTGTACTTATGGAACCAGTCCGGACAGTCCATGGTCATTTGAGTTAAATCCTTCCATTCAGTTTGGATAAGGCTGACCATTTCAGCCTATCAGTACGTATGGGTCGAATTTTCATGGCCTGATGGACCAGTCTGGACAGTCATTGGTCCTTCCAGGCAGTGAGGATGGCTGATTGTACCAGCCTATCAGTACGTATGGGTCATTTTTCATGTACTGTTGGGACCACTCCGGACAGTCCATGGTTCGTTGAGTTAAATCGTTCAATTCAGTATGGTTAAGGCTGATCATATCAGCCTATCAGTACGCATGAGTCAATTTTCCGTTGCCTTATGGACCAGTCTGGACTGTCCTTTGTCCTTCCAGCAGTACGGATTGCTGATCGTGTCAGACTATCAGTATGTATGGGTCATTGTTCATGTACTGATAGGACCAGTCCGGACAGTCCATGGTCCGTTGAGTTAAATCCATCCATTCAGTACGGATAAGGCTGATCATATAAGCCTATCAGTACGTATGGGTCAGTTTTCATGGCCTGTTGGACCAGTCTGGGCAGACCTTGATCCTTCCAGGCAGTACTCATGGCTGATCGTATCAGCCTATCAGTACGAATGGGTCATTTTTCATCAACTGATGGTACCAGTCCGGACAGTCCATGGTCTGTTGAGTTAAATCTTTCATTCAGTTTGGATAAGGCAGATCATTTGAGCCAACCAGTATGTATGAGTCGATTTTTCATGGCCTGATGGACCAGTCTGGACAGTCATTGGTCCTTCCAGGCAGTATAGATGGCTGATCGTACCAGCCTATCAGTATGTATGGGTCATTTTTAATGTACTGTTGGGACCAGTCCGGACAGTCCATGGTCTGTTGAGTTAAATCCTTACATTCAGTACGGTTAAGGCTGATCATATAAGCCTCTCAGTACGTATGAGTCGATTTTTCATGGCCTGATGGACCAGTATGGACTGTCCTTTGTCCTTCCAGGCAGTATGGATGGCTGATCTTATCAGCCTAGCAGTACGTATTGGTCATTTTTCTTGTACTTATGGGACCAGTCCGGACAGTCCATGGTCTGTTTAGATAAATCCTTCCATTCAGTTTGGATAAGGCTGATCATTTACGCCTATCAGTACGTATGGGTCGATTTTTCATGGCCTGATGGACCAGTCTGGACAGTCATTGGTCCTTCCAGGCAGTACAGATGGCTGATCGTACCAGCCTATCAGTATGTATTGGTAATTTTGCATGTACTATTGGGACCAGTCCGGACAGTCCATGCTCCGTTGAATCAAGTCCTTCCATTCAGTACGGTAAAGGCTGATCATATCACCCTATCAGCACGTATGAGTCAATTTTTCATGGCCTGATGGACCAGTCTGGACAGTTCTTTTTCGTACCAGCTTAGCAGTACGTATGGATCATTTTTCATGTACTGTTGGGACAAGTCCGGACAGTCCATGGTCCGTTGAGTTAAGTCCTTCCATTCAGTAAGTTTAAGGCTGTTCATATCAGCCTATCACTATGTATGAGTTGATTTTTCAGGCCCTGATGGACCAGTCTGGACAGTCATTGGTCCTTCCAGGCAGTACGGATGGCTGATCGTACCAGCCTACTAGTATGTATGGGTCTTTTTTAATGTACTGTTGGGACCAGTCCGGACAGTCCATGGTCTGTTGAGTTAAATCCTTCCATTCAGTACGGTTAAGGCTGATCATATAAGCCTCTCAGTACGTATGAGTCGATTTTTCATGGCATGATGGACCAGTCTGGACTGTCATTTGTCCTTCCAGGCAGTACGGATGGCTGATCTTACAACCTATCAGTACGTATTGGTCATTTTTCTTGTACTTATGGAACCAGTCCGGACAGTCCATGGTCCATTGAGTTAAATCCTTCCATTCAGTTTGGATAAGGCTGACCATTTCAATCTATCAATACGTATGGGTCAATTTTTCATGGCCTTATGGACCAGTCTGGACAGTCATTGGTCCTTCCAGGCAGTACGGATGGCTGATCGTACCAGCCTATCAGTACGTATGGGTCATTTTTCATGTACTGTTGGGACCACTCCGGACAGTCCATGGTCCTTCCAGGCAGTATGGATGGCTGATCGTACCAGCCTATCAGTACGTATGTGTCATTTTTAATGTACTAATGGGACCAGTTTGGACAGTCCATGGTCCGTTGAATTAAATCCTTCCATTCAGTACGGATAAGGCTGATCATTTACGCCTATCAGTACGTATTGGTCGATTTTCCATGGCCTGATGGACCAGTCTGGACAGTTATTGGTCATGCCTGGCAGTACGTATGGCTCATCGTACCAGCCTGTCAGTACGTATGGGTCATTTTTAATGTACTGTTGGGACCAGTCCGGACAGTCCATGGTCCGTTGAGTTAAGTCCTTCCATTCAGTACGGTTAAGGCTGATCATATCAGCCTATCAGTATGTATGAGTTGATTTTTCAGAGCCTGATTGACCAGTCTGGACAGTCATTGGTCCTTCCAGGCAGTACGGATGGCTGATCGTACCAGCCTACTAGTATGTATGGGTCCTTTTTAATGTACTGTTGGGACCAGTCCGGACAGTCCATGGTCTGTTGAGTTAAATCCTTCCATTCAGTACGGTTAAGGCTGATCATATAAGCCTCTCAGTATGTATGAGTCGATTTTTTATGGCATGATGGACCAGTCTGGACTGTCCTTTTCCTTCCAGGCAGTACAGATGGCTGATCGTACCAGCCTATCAGTATGTATTGGTAATTTTGCATGTACTATTGGGACCAGTCCGGACAGTCCATGCTCCGTTGAATCAAGTCCTTCCATTCAGTACGGTAAAGGCTGATCATATCACCCTATCAGCACGTATGAGTCAATTTTTCATGGCCTGATGGACCAGTCTGGACAGTTCTTTTTCGTACCAGCTTAGCAGTACGTATGGGTCATTTTTCATGTATTGTTGGGACAAGTCCGGACAGTCCATGGTCCGTTGAGTTAAGTCCTTCCATTCAGTAAGTTTAAGGCTGTTCATATCAGCCTATCACTATGTATGAGTTGATTTTTCAGGCCCTGATGGACCAGTCTGGACAGTCATTGGTCCTTCCAGGCAGTACGGATGGCTGATCGTACCAGCCTACTAGTATGTATGGGTCTTTTTTAATGTATTGTTGGGACCAGTCCGGACAGTCCATGGTCTGTTGAGTTAAATCCTTCCATTCAGTACGGTTAAGGCTGATCATATAAGCCTCTCAGTACGTATGAGTCGATTTTTCATGGCATGATGGACCAGTCTGGACTGTCATTTGTCCTTCCAGGCAGTACGGATGGCTGATCTTACAACCTATCAGTACGTATTGGTCATTTTTCTTGTACTTATGGAACCAGTCCGGACAGTCCATGGTCCATTGAGTTAAATCCTTCCATTCAGTTTGGATAAGGCTTACCATTTCAGCCTATCAATACGTATGGGTCAATTTTTCATGGCCTTATGGACCAGTCTGGACAGTCATTGGTCCTTCCAGGCAGTACGGATGGCTGATCGTACCAGCCTATCAGTACGTATGGGTCATTTTTCATGTACTGTTGGGACCACTCCGGACAGTCCATGGTCCTTCCAGGCAGTACGGATGGCTAATCGTACCAGCCTATCAGTACGTATGGGTCATTTTTAATGTACTAATGGGACTNGTCATTTTTCATGTACTGTTGGGACCACTCCGGACAGTCCATGGTCCTTCCAGGCAGTACGGATGGCTAATCGTACCAGCCTATCAGTACGTATGGGTCATTTTTAATGTACTAATGGGACTAGTTTGGACAGTCCATGGTCCGTTGAATTAAATCCTTCCATTCAGTACGGATAAGGCTGATCATTTACGCCTATCAGTACGTAAGGGTGGATTTTTCATGGCCTGATGGACCAGTCTGGACAGTTATTGGTCATGCCTGGCAGTACGTATGGCTGATCGTACCAGCCTGTCAGTATGAATGGGTTATTTTTAATGTCCTGTTGGGACCAGTCTGGACAGTCCATGGTCTGTTGAGTTAAATCCTTCCATTCAGTACGGTTAAGGCTGATCATATAAGCCTCTCAGTACGTATGTGTCGATTTTTCATGGCATGATGGACCAGTCTGGACTGTCCTTTGTCCTTACAGGCAGTACGGATGGCTGATCGTACCAGCCTACTAGTATGTATGGGTCCTTTTTAATGTACTGTTGGGACCAGTCCGGACAGTCCATGGTCTGTTGAGTTAAATCCTTCCATTCAGTACGGTTAAGGCTTATCATATAAGCCTCTCAGTACTGTTGGGACCACTCCGGACAGTCCATGGTCCTTCCAAGCAGTACGGATGGCTGATCGTACCAGCCTATCAGTACGTATGGGTCATTTTTAATGTACTAATGGGACCAGTTTGGACAGTCCATGGTCCGTTGAATTAAATCCTTCCATTCAGTACGGATAAGGCTGATCATATCAGCCTATCAGTACGCATGAGTCAATTTTCCGTTGCCTTATGGACAAGTCTGGACTGTCCTTTGTCCTTCCAGACAGTACGAATTGCTGATCGTGTCAGACTATCAGTATGTATGGGTCATTGTTCATGTACTGATAGGACCAGTCCGGACAGTCCATGGTCCGTTGAGTTAAATCCATCCATTCAGTACGGATAAGGCTGATCATATAAGCCTATCAGTACGTATGGGTCAATTTTTCATGGCCTGTTGGACCAGTCTGGGCAGACCTTGATCCTTCCAGGCAGTACTGATGGCTGATCGTATCAGCCTATCAGTATGAATGGGTCATTTTTCATCTACTGATGGTACCAGTCCGGACAGTCCATGGTCTGTTGAGTTAAATCTTTCCATTCCGTTTGGATAAGGCTGATCATTTGAGCCAATCAGTATGTATTAGTCGATTTTTCATGGCCTGATGGACCAGTCTGGACAGTCATTGGTCCTTCCAGGCAGTATAGATGGCTGATCGTACCAGCCTATCAGTATGTATGGGTCATTTTTAATGTACTGTTGGAACCAGTCCGGACAGTCCATGGTCTGTTGAGTTAAATCCTTACATTAAGTACGGTTAAGGCTGATCATATAAGCCTCTCAGTACGTATGAGTCGATTTTTCATGGCCTGATGGACCAGTATGGACTGTCCTTTGTCCTTCCAGGCAGTACGGATGGCTGATCTTATCAGCCTAGCAGTACGTATTGGTCATTTTTCTTGTACTTATGGGACCAGTCCGGACAGTCCATGGTCTGTTGAGATAAATCCTTCCATTCAGTTTGGATAAGGCTGATCATTTACGCCTATCAGTACGTATGGGTCGATTTTTCATGGCCTGATGGACCAGTCTGGACAGTCGTTGGTCCTTCCAGGCAGTACAGATGACTGATCGTACCAGCCTATCCGTATGTATTGGTAATTTTTCATGTACTGTTGGGACCAGTCCGGACAGTCCATGCTCCGTTGAGTTAAATCCTTACATTTAGTACGGTTAAGGCTGATCATATAAGCCTCTCAGTACGTATGAGTTGATTTTTCATGGCCTGATGGACCAGTCCTTGGTCCTTCCAGGCAGTACGGATGGCGGATCGTACCAGCCAGTGAGTACGTATGGGTCATTTTTAATATACTAATGGGACCAGTTTGGACAGTCCATGGTCTGTTGAATTAAATCCTTCCATTCAGTACGGTTAAGGCTGATCATATCAGCCTATCAGTATGTATGAGTCAATTTTTCATGGCCTGATGGACCAGTCTGGACAGTTCTTGGTCCTTCCAGGCAGTACGGATGGCTTATCGTACCCGCGTATCAGTACGTATGGGTCATTTTTCATGGACTGTTGGGACCAGTCCGAACAGTCCATTGTCCTTTGAGTTAAATCCTTCCATTCAGTACGGTTAAGGCTGATAATATCAGCCTATCAGTACGTATGAGTCGATTTTTCATGGCTTGATAGACCAGTCTGGACTGTCCTTTGTCCTACCAGGCAGTACGGATGGCTGATCATAACAGCCTATTAGTACGTATGGGTCATTTTTCATGTACTGTTGGNGAACAGTCCATTGTCCTTTGAGTTAAATCCTTCCATTCAGTACGGTTAAGGCTGATAATATCAGCCTATCAGTACGTATGAGTCGATTTTTCATGGCTTGATAGACCAGTCTGGACTGTCCTTTGTCCTACCAGGCAGTACGGATGGCTGATCATAACAGCCTATTAGTACGTATGGGTCATTTTTCATGTACTGTTGGACCAGTCCGGACAGTCCATGGTCCGTTGAGTTAAAACTATCCATTCAGTTCTGAAAAGGCTAATAATTTCAAACTATCAGTACGTATGGGTCACTTTTTCATATCCTGATGGACCAGTTTTAACAGTCCTTGGTCGTTCCAGGCAGTACGGATGGCTGATCGTACCAGAGTATTAGTACGTATGGGTCTTTTTTATGTACTGTTGGACCAGTCCGGACAGTTCATGGTCCGGCTGATCGTACCAGACTATCAGTACGTATGGGTCATTTTTCATGTACTAATGGGACCAGTTTGGACAGTCCATGGTCCGTTGAATTAAATCCTTCCATTCAGTATGGATAAGGCTGATCATATAAGCCTATCAGTACGTATGGGTCGATTTTTATGGCCTGTTGGACCAGTCTGGGCAGACCTTGGTCCTTCCAGGCAGTACGGATGGCTGATCGAATCAGCCTATCAGTATGTATGGGTCATTTTTCATGTACTGACGGGACCAGTCCAGACAGTCCATGGTCCGTTGATCATTTCAGCCTCTCAGTACGTATGAGTCGATTTTTCATGGCCTGATGGACCAGTCTTGACAGTTCTTGGTCCTTCCAGGCAGTACGGATGGCTGATTGTACCAGCCTATCAGTATGTATGGGTCTTTTTTAATGTACTGTTGGGACCAGTCCGGACAGTCCATGGTCTGTTGAGTTAAATCCCTACATTCAGAACGGTTAAGGCTGATCATATAAGCCTCTCAGTACGTATGAGTCGATTTTGCATGGCCTGATGGACCAGTATGGACTGTCCTTTGTCCTTCCAGGCAGTACGGATGGCTGATCTTACCAGCCTAGCAGTACGTATTGGTCATTTTTCTTGTACTTATGGACCAGTCCGGACAGTCCATGGTCTGTTGAGAAAAATCCTTCCATTCAGTTTGGATAAGGCAGATCATTTACGCCTATCAGTACGTATGGGTCGATTTTTCATGCCCTGTTGGATCAGTCTGGACAGTCATTGGTCCTTCCAGGCAGTACAGATGGCTGATCGTACCAGCCTATCAGTATGTATTGGTAATTTTTCATGTACTGTTGGGATCAGTCCGGACAGTCCATGCTCCGTTGAATTAAGTCCTTCCATTCAGTACGGTAAAGGCTGATCATATCATCCTATCAGCACGTATGAGTCAATTTTTCATGGCCTGATGGACCAGTCTGGACAGTTCTTGGTCGTACCAGCTTATCAGTACGTATGGGTCATTTTTAATGTACTGTTGGGACAAGTCCGGACAGTCCATGGTCCGTTGAGTTAAGTCCTTCCATTCAGTACGGTTAAGGCTGATCATATCAGCCTATCAGTATGTATGAGTTGATTTTTCAGGGCCTGATGGACCAGTCTGGACAGTCCTTGGTCCTTCCAGGCAGTACGGATGGCTGATCGTACCAGCCTATCAGTATGTATGGGTCATTTTTAATGTACTGTTGGGACCAGTCCGGACAGTCCATGGTCTGTTGTGTTAAATCCTTCCATTCAGTATGGTTAAGGCTGATCATATCAGCTTCTCAGTACGTATGAATCGATTTTTCATGGCCTGATGGACCAGTCTGGACTGTTCTTTGTCCTTCCAGGCAGTACGGATGGCTGATCTTATCAGCCTATCAGTACGTATGGGTCATTTTTCTTGTACTTATGGGACCAGTCTGGACAGTCCATGGTCCGTTGAGTTAAATCCTTCCATTCAGTTTGGATAAGGCTGATCATTTCAGCTTATCAATACGTATGGGTCGATTTTTCATGGCCTGATGGACCAGTTTGGACAGTCCTTGGTCCTTCCAGGCAGTACGGATGACTGATCGTACCAGACTATCAGTACGTATGGGTCATTTTTAATGTACTAAAGGGACCAGTTTGGACAGTCCATGGTCTGTTGAATTAAATCCTTCCATTCAGTATGGATAAGGCTGATCATATAAGCCTATCAGTACGTATGGGTCGATTTTTATGGCCTGTTGGACCAGTCTGGGCAGACCTTGGTCCTTCCAGGCAGTACGGATGGCTGATCGAATCAGCCTATCAGTATGTATGGGTCATTTTTTATGTACTGACGGGACCAGTCCAGACAGTCCATGGTCCGTTGAGTTAAATCCTTCCATTCGGTTTGGATAAGGCTGATCATTTCAGCCTATCAGTACGTATGGGTCGATTTTTGATGGCATGATGGACCAGTCTGGACAGTCATTGGTCCTTCCAGGCAGTACTGATGGCTGATCGTACCAGCTTATCAGTACGTATGGGTCATTTTTCATGTACTGTTGGGACCAGTCCGGACAGTCCATGGTCCGTTGAGTTAAGTCCTTCCATTCAGTATTGTTAAGGCTGATCATATCAGCCTATCAGTATGTATGAGTTGATTTTTCAGGGCCTGATGGACCAGTCTAGACAGTCCTTGGTCCTTCCAGGCAGTACGGATGGCTGATCTTATGGTCTGTTGAGTTAAATCCTTCCATTCAGTACGGTTAAGGCTGATCATATCAGCTTCTCAGTACGTATGAGTCGATTTTTCATGGCCTGATGGACCAGTCTGGACTGTCCTTTGTCCTTCCAGGAAGTATGGATGGCTGATCTTATCTGCCTATCAGTACGTATGGGTCATTTTTCTTGTACTTATGAGACCAGTCTGGACAGTCCATGGTCCGTTGAGTTAAATCCTTCCATTCAGATTGGATAAGGCTGATCATTTCAGCTTATCAATACGTATGGGTCGATTTTTCATGGCCTTATGGACCAGTCTGGACAGTCATTGGTCCTTCCAGGCAGTGTAGATACCTGATCGTACCAGCCTATCAATATGTATGGGTAATTTTTCATGTACTGTTGGGACCAGTCTGGAACAGTCCGGACAGTCCATGCTCCGTTGAGTTAAGTCCTTTCATTCAGTACGGTTTAGGCTGATCATATCAGCCTATCAGTACGTATGAGTCAATTTTTCATGGCCTGATGGACCAGTCTTGACAGTTCTTGGTCCTTCCAGGCAGTACGGATGGCTGATTGTACCAGCCTATCAGTATGTATGGGTCATTTTTCATGTACTGTTGGGACCAGTCCAGACAGTCCATGGTCCTTTGAGTTAAATCCTTCCATTCAATACGGTTAAGGCTGATATTATTAGCCTATCATTATGTATGAGTCGATTTTTCATGGCCGTATGGACCAGTTTGGACCGTCCTTTGTCCTTCCAGGCAGTACGGATGGCTGATCGTATCAGCCTATCAGTACGTATGGGTCATTTTTCATGTACTGTTGAACTAGTCCGGACAGTGCATGCTCCGTTGAGTTAAATCCTTCCATTCAGTTTGGATAAGGCTGATCATTTCAGCTTATCAATACGTATGGGTCGATTTTTCATGGCCTTATGGACCAGTCTGGACAGTCATTGGTCCTTCCAGGCAGTATGGATAGCTGATCGTACCAGCCTATCAATATGTATGGGTAATTTTTCATGTACTGTTGGGACCAGTCTGGAACAGTCCGGACAGTCCATGCTCCGTTGAGTTAAGTCCTTTCATTCAGTACGGTTTAGGCTGATCATATCAGCCTACCAGTACGTATGGGTCAATTTTTCATGGCCTGATGGACAAGTTTGGACAGTCCTTGGTCCTTCCAGGCAGTACGGATGGCTGATCGTACCAGCCAATCAGTACGTATGGGTCATTTTTAATATACTAATGGGACCAGTTTGGACAGTCCATGGTCTATTGAATTAAATCCTTCCATTCAGTACGGTTAAGGCTGATCATATCAGCCTATCAGTACGTATGATTCAATTTTTCATGGCCTGATGGACCAGTCTGGACAGTTCTT
>MU107246.1:0-20110 GCA_012274485.2 Sinapis alba | reverse complement strand
CCTTCCATTCAGTATGGATAAGGCTGATCATATCAGCCTATCAGTACGTATGAGTCAATTTTTCATGGCCTAATGGACCAGTCTTGACAGTTCTTGGTCTTTCCAGGCAGATTGGATGGCTGATCGTACCAGCCTATCAGTACGTATGGGTCATTTTTCATATACTGTTGGGACCAGTTTGAACAGTCCATTGTCCTTTGAGTTAAATCCTTCCATTCAGTACGGTTAAGGCTGATAATATCACCCTATCAGTACGTATGAGTCGATTTTTCATGGCCTGATAGACCAGTCTGGACTGTCCTTTGTCCTTCCAGGCAGTACGGATGGCTGATCATATCAGCCTATCAGTACGTATGGGTCATGTTTCATGTACTGTTGGACAAGTCCGGACAGTCCATGGTCCGTTGAGTTAAAACCTTCCATTCAGTTTGGATAAGGCTAATAATTTCATACTATCAGTACGTATGGGTCACTTTTTCATGGCCTGATGGACCAGTTTGGACACTCCCTGGTCCTTCCAGGCAGTACGGATGGCTGATCGTACCAGACTATCAGTACGTATGGGTTATTTTCATGTACTGTTGGACCAGTCCGGACTGTCCATGGTCTGTTGAGTTAAAACCTTCCATTCAGTTTGGATAAGGCTAATAATTTCAGACTATCAGTACGTATGGGTCAATTTTTCATGGCATGATGGACCAGTTTGGACAGTCCTTGGTCCTTCCAGGCAGTACGGATGGCTGATCGTACCAGACTATCAGTACGTATGGGTCATTTTTAATGTACTAATGGGACCAGTATGGATAAGGCTGATCATATCAGCCTATCAGTACGTATGAGTCAATTTTTCATGGCCTAATGGACAAGTCTTGACAGTTCTTGGTCCTTCCAGGCAGATTGGATGGCTGATCGTACTAGCCTATCAGTATGTATGTGTCATTTTTCATGTACTGTTGGGACCAGTCCGGAGAGTCCATGGTCTGTTGAGTTAAATCCTTCCATTCAGTACGGTTAAGGCTGATAATATCAGGCTATCAGTACGTATTAGTCGATTTTCATGGCCTTGTAGACCAGTCTGGACTATTCTTTGTCCTTCCAGGTAGTACGGATGGCTGATCATATTAGCCTATCAGTACGTATGGGTCATTTTTCATGTACTGTTAGACCAGTCCGGACAGTCCATGGTCCGTTGAGTTAAAACCTTCCATTCAGTTTGGATAAGGCTAATAATTTCAGACTATCAGTACGTATGGGTCACTTTTTCATGGCCTGATGGACCAGTTTGGACAGTCCTTGGTCCTTCCAGGCAGTATGGATGGCTGATCGTACAAGACTATCAGTACGTATGGGTCATTTTTCATGTATTGTTGGACCAGTCCGGACAGTCCATGGTCCGTTTTGTTAAAACCTTCCATTCAGTTTGGGTAAGGCTAATAATTTCAGACTATCAGTACGTATGGGTCAATTTTTTATGGCCTCATGGACCAGTTTGGACAGTCCTTGGTCCTTCCAGGCAGTACGGATGGCTGATCGTACCAGACTATCAGTACGTATGGGTCATTTTTAATGTACTAATGGGACCAGTTTGGACAGTCCATAGTCCGTTGGATTAAATCCTTCCATTCAGTATGGATAAGGCTGATCAGATCAGCCTATCAGTACGTATGAGTCAATTTTTAATTGCCTGATGGACCAGTGTTGACAGTTCTTGGTCCTTCCAGGCAGTATGGATGGCTGATCGTACCAGCCTATCAGTATGTATGGGTCATTTTTTATCTGCTGTTGGGACCAGTTCAAACAGTCCATGGTCCTTTGAGTTAAATCCTTCCATTCAGTACGGCTAAGGCAGATATTATCAGCCTATGATTACGTATGGGTCGATTTTTCATGGCCTGATGGACAATTCTGGACCGTCCTTTGTCCTTCCTGGCAGTACGGATGGCTGATCGTACCAGACTATCAGTACGTATGGGTCATTTTTAATGTACTAAACGGACCAGTTTGGACAGTCCATGGTCCGTTGAGTTAAATCCTTCCATTCAGTTTGGATATGGCTGATCATTTCAGCTTTTCAGTACGTATGGGTCGATATTTCATGGCCTGTTGGACCAGTCTGGGCAGACCTTGATCCTTCCAGGCAGTACTGATGGCTGATCGTATCAGCCTATCAGTATGAATGGGTCATTTTTCATCTACTGATGGTACCAGTCCGGACAGTCCATGGTCTGTTGAGTTAAATCTTTCCATTCCGTTTGGATAAGGCTGATCATTTGAGCCAATCAGTATGTATTAGTCGATTTTTCATGGCCTTATGGACCAGTCTGGACAGTCATTGGTCCTTCCAGGCAGTACGGATGGCTGATCGTACCAGCCTATCAATATGTATGGGTCATTTTTCATCTACTGTTGGGACCAGTCCGGACAGTCCATGGTCCTTTGAGTTAATTCCTTCCATTCAGTACGGTTAAGGCTGATATTATCAGAATATCAGTACATAGGTGTCGGTTTTTCATGGCCTGATGGACCAGTCTGGACCATCTTTTGTCTTTCCAGGAAGTACGGATGGCTGATTGTATCAGCCTATCAGTACGTATGGGTAATTTTTCATGTACTGTTGGACCAGTCCGGACAGTCCATGGTCTGTTGAGTTTAAACCTTCCATTCAGTTTGGATTAGGCTGATCATTTCAGACTATCAGTATGTATGGGTCAATTTTTCATGGCCTGATGGATCAGTTTGGGCAGTCCTTGGTCCTGCCAGGCAGTACGGATGGCTGATCGTACCAGCCAATCAGTATGTATGGGTCGATTTTTCATGGCCTGATGGACCAGTTTGGACAGTCCTTGGTCCTGCCAGTCAGTACGGATGGCTGATCGTACCAGCCTATCAGTACGTATGGGTCATTGTTAATGTACTAATGGGACCAGTTTGAACAGTCCATGGTCCGTTGAATTAAATCCTTCCATTCAGTATGGATAAGGCTGATCATATAAGCCTATCAGTACATATGGGTCGATTTTTCATGGCCTGTTGGACCTGTCTGGGCAGACCTTGGTTCTTCCAGGCCGTACGGAGGGCTGATCGTACCAGCCTATCAGTACGTATGAGTCATTTTTTATGTACTGTTGGGACCAGTCCGGACAGTCCATGGTCCGTTGAGTTAAATCGTTCCATACAGTACGGTTAAGGATGATCATATCAGCCTATCAGTATGTATCAGTTGATATTTCATGGCCTGATGGACCAGTCTAGACAGTCCTTGGTCCTTCCAGGCAGTACGGATGGCTGACCGTACATGCCTATCAATATGTATGGGTCATTTTTAGTGTACTGTAGGGACCAGTCCCGACAGTCCATGGTCTGTTGAGTTAAATCCTTCCATTCAGTACAGTTAAGGCTGATCATATCAGCCTCTTAGTACGTATGAGTCGATTTTTCATGGCCTGATGGACCAGTCTGGACTGTCCTTTGTCCTTCCAGGCAGTATGGATGGCTGATCTTACCAGCCTATCAGTACGTATGGGTCATTTTTCATGTATTGTTGGGACCAGTCCAGACAGTCCATGGTCCGTTGAGTTAAATCCTTCCATTCAGTATGGTTAAGGCTGATATATTCAGCCTATCAGTATGTATGAGTTGATTTTTCATGGCCTGATGGACCAGTCTAGACAGTCCTTGGTCCTTCCAGGCAGTACGGATGGCTGATCGTACCAGCCTATCAGTATGTATGGGTCATTTTTAATGTACTGTTGGGACCAGTCCGGACAGTCCATGGTCTGTTGAGTTAAATCCTTCCATTCAGTACGGTTAAGGCTGATCATATCAGCCTCTCAGTACGTATGAGTCGATTTTTCATGGCCTTATTGACCTGTCTGGACTGTTCTTTGTCCTTCCAGGCAGTACGGATGGCTGATCTTATCAGCCTATCAGTACGTATGGGTCATTTTTCTTGTACTTATGGGACCAGCCGGACAGTCCATGGTCCGTTGAGTTAAATCCTTCCATTCAGTTTGGATAAGGCTGATCATTTCATCTTATCAGTACGTATGAGTCGATTTTTCATGACCTTATGGAGCAGTCTGGACAGTCATTGGTCCTTCCAGGCAGTATGGATAGCTGATCGTACTAGCCTATAAATATGTATGTGTAATTTTTCATGTACTGTTGGGACCAGTCCGGACAGTCCATGCTCCGTTGAGTTAAGTTCTTCCATTCAGTACGGTTAAGGCTGATCATATCAGCCTATCAGTACGTATGACTCGATTTTTCATGGCCTTATGGACCAGTCTTGACAGTTCTTGGTCCTTCCAGGCAGTATCGATGGCTGATCGTACCAGCCTATCAATATGTATGTGTTATTTTTCATGTACTGTTGGGATCAGTCCAGACAGTCCATGGTCCGTTGAGTTAAAATCTTCCATTCAGTTTGGATAAAGATGGTCATTTCAGACTATCAGTATATATGGGTCAATTTTTCATGGCCTGATGGACCAGTTTGGACAGTTCTTGGTCCTTCCAGGCAGTACGGATGGCTAATCGTACCAGCCAATCAGTAAGTATGGGTCATTTTTAATATAGTAATGGGACCAGTTTTGACAGTCCATGGTATGTTGAATTATATCCTTCCATTCAGTGAGGATAAGGCTGACCATATAAGCCTATCAGTACGTATGGGACAATTTTTGATATCCTGATGGACCAGTCTGGACAGTCCTTGGTCCTTCCAGGCAGTACAGATGGCTGATCGTACCAGCCTATCAGTATGTATGGGTCATTTTTCATTTACTGATAGGACCAGTCCGGACAGTCCATGGTCCGTTGGGTTAAATCCTTCCATTCAGTAAGGATAAGGCTGATCATATAAGCCTATCAGTACATCTGTATCAGTACGCCTAGGTCGATTTTTCATGGCCTGTTGGACCAGTATTGGAAGACCTTGGTCCTTCCAGGCAGTACGGATGGCTGATCGTATCAGCCTATCAGTACGTATGGGTCATTTTTCATGTACTGATGGGACAAGTCCGGACAGTCCATGGTCCGTTGAGTTAAATCCTTCCATTCTGTTTGGATAAGGCTGATCATTTCAGCCTATCAGTACGTATGGATCAATTTTTGATGGCCTGATGGACCAGTCTGGACAGTCCTTGGTCCTTCCAGGCAGTACGGATGGCTGATCGTACCAGCCTATCTGTAAGACCCGATCCTGGTCCAAAGGACCCAACTAGGACCCGAAGCCTTACATTCCTATTCATGTAATTTTTGTTCACTTTTAAGGTCCCATATTTCTCTAAGTCATTTTTCAATCATATGAGGTTCAAGCATTTCGATTCCTAAGTCTATTCAGATAAGAGAAATTGTATCTTTATTAATATAAAACTTGTGATCCAATACATAGATTCAGTTGCACAATTGGCTATCATAAGTTTATGTGTTCATACTAACTAAACTATCCCACAACCCACACATCCATCCACGGCTCAGGTCTTCATGGTTCCTTGGCCTTTCCACGGTCCTGGTCTGATCCTGAAAGCAACATCATCACAAGACATATGTATGAGTACAATCCGATAACCTAACATACCAATTCTACATTGCATGGTTCGGTTCTCCTATTCTATACTCTATATCCTATCCATTCAGTTCACAAGGCACACAGCCACACCCAGGACATCCCCCAGGACGTCCTGGACCATTAACCATCACGCGGCCTGACTGGTTCCATGTGGACCATTCCCTTGTCCACACCAAACCACAATCGGCCATGGCTGGTTCCCAAATCTGACCTATCCAAATGAATTCTCAAAAACTAAATAAAATTCATGAAAATTCCCTATAAATCCTAACTAAGAATAATCCATAATCAGAATCCAAAGAACCGGCCTCGATCCTATAGATCTCGGCCACAACCGGCCAAATTTGCCATAACTGACCATTCATGAATCAATTAGGTAAAACCTAATAAAACCCATGATAATTCATGATAAATTCCCACTAAGAGGAATCCATGGTCGGGATTCAATGAATCCCACCGGAGAATACAGAACCCGACCAAGACCAGTCTGGCCTAAGGCCAAGGACTATGTTCCTGGACCGGCCAAAGCCTTGGTCCAGTCACACTAGGATGAACACGCCATCCATATAAAGAATATACATGAAGGGGAGGAAATAAAATAAGTAAATGGGAAGAAATGGGTCTGGAACCACCAAACCATCCACAGCCACACGGCATCATGCCGCGGCCATGGCAGGATGGATCGGTCCATCCCACTCACCTTGGTCGTGCGTTCTGGAGTGCTCAAGCCCTTCTCTAAATCCATCTCCTTGCCTCTTGTTCCCATCCTCAATCGATCTCCACTTCACACAAGCCAACTCCTGATCAGAATCCACCACCAAAACCCACACGGCCAAGCCTTGATCTCTCTCTCTCTCTCTCTCTCTCTCTCTCTCTTTGTTTCTCTATGTCTCGATTTGGGCAGAGTTTTCCTTAGGAAAATTATGGCAATTCTGGACCCCTAGGGTCTGTATTTAAAGGCCAGAACCTACCCCCAACTGCCTGGGCGAACAGGCATGACTTGTTGGCCGAATGGGTGCAACTTGCACCATTCGCACCCCTTCGCCCCAACTGCCTCCAACCGCCCCTTCTCTCCCTTATCCTCTTCGATTGCAAGCTCCAGGGTCCTGTCCACTGCTCAGGCAACTTGTCCAAGACCCCAACTGGTCGGACCTCCCTTGGCCACCCAGGCCGGCACCATAACCGCCCCTGACCCGAGCCCCATGACCAAGACCCAAACCCTTCACCCAGCTGAGGTGAACTGGTTTCTAGCTGCCCCAGCTAAGTGAGCTAGTGGTCCAGCTTCTGTAGCTGACTTGGTCAAGTGTTTGCTGCACCAAACTGTCCCAAGCTCGATCTAGCTGACTGAACTAGATTCATGCCTTGTCCAACTGCCATAGAACTCTTCCAACCTTTTCTCCCGTGCCTTCCTTCAATCCTGGTTAAGTCCCAGCCTACATAGGCCCTTAACCATCCGTTCCAGCCATGATACGCTTGTCCTTAGGTCATTTGACCTGACTGGTGCGTATCCTCGTACCATGGCTGTGCCCGAAGGCCTAATCCAGATTCAGGGACATGACACTATCAGTACGTATGGGTCATTTTTCATGTACTGTTGGGACTAGTCCGGACAGTCCATGGTCCGTTGAGTTAAATCCTTCCTTCCAGTTCGGCTATGGCTGATCATTTCAGTCTATCAGTACGCATGGGTCAACTTTTCATTGCCTGATGGACCAGTCTGGAATGTCCTTTGTCATTCCAGGCAGTACGGATTGCTGATCGTATCAGCCTATCAGTATGTATGGGTCAATTTTCATGTACTGATAGGACCAGTCTAGACAGTCCATGGTCCGTTCAGTTAAATCCTTCCGTTAAGTTTGGATAAGGCTGATCATTTCAGACTATCAGTACGTATGGTTCATTTTTTCATGGCCTGATGGACCAGTTTAGACAGTCCTTGGTCCTTCCAGGCAGTACGGATGGCTGATCGTACCAGCCTATCAGTACGTATGGGTCATTTTTAATGTACTAATGGGACCAGTTTGGACAGTCCATGGTCCATTGAATTAAATCCTTCCATTCAGTATGGATAAGGATGATCATATAGGCCTATTAGTACGTATGGGTCGATTTTTCATGGCCTGTTGGACCAGTCTGGGCAGACATTGGTCCTTCCAGGCAGTACGGATGGCTGATTGTACCAGCCTATCAGTACGTATGGGTCAATTTTCATGTACTATTGGGACCAGTCCGGACAGTCCATGGTCCGTTGAGTTAAATTCCTCCTTTCAGTACGGTTAAGGCTGATCATATCAGCCTCTCAGTACGTATGAGTCGATTTTTCATGGCCTTATGGACCAGTCTGGACTGTTCTTTGTCCTTCCAGGCAGTACTGTTGGCTGATCTTATCAGCCTATCAGTACGTGTGGGTCATTTTTCTTGTACTTATGGGACCAGCCGGACAATCCATGGTCCGTTGAGTTAAATCCTTCCATTCAGTTTGGATAAGGCTGATCATTTCATCTTATCAGTACGTATGGGTCGATTTTTCATGGCCCTATGGAGCAGTCTGGACAGTCATTGGTCCTTCCAGGCAGTATGGATAGCTGATCATACCAGCCTTTCAATATGTATGTGTAATTTTTCATGTACTGTTGGGACCAGTCCGGACGGTCCATGCCCTGTTGAGTTAAGTTCTTCCAATCAGTACAGTTAAGGCTGATCATATCAGCCTATCAGTACGTATAAGTCGATTTTTCATGGCCTTATGGACCAGTCTTGACAGTTCTTGGTCCTTCCAGGCAGTACGGATGGCTGATCGTACCAGCCTATCAATATGTATGTGTCATTTTTCATTTACTGTTGGGACCAGTCCAGACAGTCCATGGTCCTTTGAGTTAAATCCTTCCATTCAGTACGGTTATTATCAGCCTATCAGTACGTATGAGTAGTCCTTTGAGTAAAATCCTACCATTCAGTACGGTTAAGGCTGATATTATCAGCCTATCAGTACATATGAGTCGATTTTTCATGGCCTGATGGACCAGTCTGGACCGTCTTTTGTCCTTCCAGACAGTACGATGGCTGATCGTATCAGCCTATCAGTTCGTATGGGTCATTTTTCATGTACTGTTGGACCAGTCCGGACAGTCCATGGTCCGTTGAGTTCAAACCTTCCATTCAGTTTGGATAAAGATGATCATTTCAGACTATCAGTATATATGGGTCAATTTTTCATGGCCTGATGGACCAGTTTGGACAGTTCTTGGTCATTCCAGGCAGTACGGATGGCTAATCGTACCAGCCAATCAGTACGTATGGGTCATTTTTAATATACTAATGGGACCAGTTTTGACAGTCCATGGTCTGTTGAATTATATCCTTCCATTCAGTATGGATAAGGCTGAACATATAAGCCTATCAGTACGTATGGGACAATTTTTGATGGCCTGATGGACCAGTCCGGACAGTCCTTGGTCCTTCCAGGCAGTACAGATGGCTGATCATACCACCCTATCAGTATGTATGGGTCATTTTTAATTTACTGATAGGACCAGTCCGCACAGTCCATGGTCCGTTGAGTTAAATCCTTCCATTCAGTAAGGATAAGGCTGATCATATAAGCCTATCAGTACATATTTGTCGATTATTTCATGGCCTGTTGGACCAGTCTTTACAGTCCTGGGTCCTTTCAGGCAGTACGGATGGCTGATCGTATCAGCCTATCAATACGTATGGGTCATTTTTCATGTACTGATGGGAGCAGTCTGGACAGTCCATGGTCTGTTGAGTGAAATCATTCCATTAAGTACCGATAACGCTGATAATATCAGCCTATCAGTACGTATGGGTCAATTTTTCATGGTCTGATGGACCAGTCTGGACAGTCCTTGGTCCTTCCAGGTAGTACAGATGGCTGATCGTATCAGTCTATCAGTACGTATGGGTCATTTTTCATGTACTGATGGGACAAGCCCGGACATTCGATGGTATGTTGAATTAAATCCTTCCATTCAGTACAATTGAGGCTGCTCATATCAGCCTATCAGTACGTATTGGTCGATTTTTCATAGCCTGATGGACAAGTCTGGACAGTCCTTGGTCCTTTCAGGCAATATGGATGGCTGATCGTATCAGCCTATCAATACATATAGGTCATTTTTCATGTACTGATAAGACCAGTCGAGACAGTCCATCGTATGTTGAGTTAAATCCTTCCATTCAGTATAGTTAAGGCTGATCATATAAGCCTATCAGTACTTATGGGTCGATTTTTCATGGCCTGTTGGACCAGTCTAGACAGTCATTGGTCCTTTCAGGCAGTATGGATGGCTGATCGGTTCAGCCTAGCAATACGTATGGGTCATTTTTCATGTACTGATGGGACCTGTCCGGACAGTCCATGGTATGTTGAGTTAAATCTTTCCATTCAGTATGGCTAAGGCTGATCATATCAGCCTATCAGTAAGTATGGGTCGATTTTTCATGGCCTGATGGACAAGTTTGGACAGTCCTTGGTCTATTCAGGCAGTACAGATGGGTGATCATATAAGTCTCTCAATACGTATGGGTCATTTTTCATATACTGATGGGACAAGTCCAGGCAGTCCATGGTATGTTGAGTTAAATCCTTCCATTTAGTACGGTTAAGGCTGATCATATCAGCCTATCAAAACATATGGGTCGATATTTCATGGCCTGTTGGACCAGTCTAGACAGTCCTTGGTCCTTTCAGGCAGTATGGATGGCTGATTGTATCAGCCTATCAATACGTATGGGTCATTTTTCATGTACAAATGGGACCTGTCCGGACAGTCCATGGTATGTTGAGTTAAATCCTTCCATTCAATACGGTTAAGGCTGATCATATCACCCTATCAGTAAGTATGGGTTTATTTTTCATGGCCTGATGGTCCAGTCTGGACCGTCCTTGGTCACTCCAGGCAGTACGGATGGCTGATCGTATCAGCCTATCAGTACGTATGGGTCATCTTTCATGTACTGATGGGACCAGTCCGGACAGTCCATGGTATGTTGTCTTAAATCCTTCCATTCAGTACGATTAAGGCTGATCATATCAGCCTATCAGTACGTATGGGTCGATTTTTCATGGCCTCATGGACAAGTCTGGACAGTCCCTGGTCCTTTCCGGCAGGACGGATGGCTGATCGTATCAGTCTATCAATACGTATAAGTCATTTTTCATGTACTGATGGGACCAGTCCAAACAGTCCATGGTATGTTGAGTTAAATCCTTCTACTCAGTACGGTTAAGGCTGATCATATCAGCCTATCAGTAAGTATGGGTCGATTTTTAATGGCCTGGAGGACAAGTCTGGACAATTTTTGGTCCTTTCAGGCGGTACAGATGGCTTATCGTATCAGCCTATCAAATGTATGGGTCATTTATCATGTACTGATGGGACCTGTCCGGACAGTTCATGGTATGTTGAGTTAAATCCTTCCATTCATTATGGTTAAGGCTGATCATATCAGCCTATCAATTAGTATGGGTCGATTTTTCATGGCCTGATGGACAAGTTTGGACAGTCCTTGGTCCTTTCAGGCAGTACGGATGGATGATCATATCAGCCTCTCAATACGTATGGGTCATTTTTCATATACTGATGGGACCAGTCCAGGCAGTCCATGGTATGTTGAGTTAAATCCTTCCATTAAGTACGGTTAAGGTTGACTATATCAGCCTATCAGTACATATGAGTTAAATCCTTCGATTAAGTTTGGATAAGGCTGATCATTTCTGTCTATCAGTACGTATGGGTCAACTTTTCATGGCCTGATGGACCAGTCTGGACAGTCCTTGGTCCTTCCAGGCAGTACGGATGGCTGATTGTACCAGCCTATCAGTATGTATGGGTCATTTTTCATGTACTATTGGGACAAGTCCGGACAGTCCATGGTCTGTTGAGTTAAATCGTTCCATTCAGTATGGTTAAGGCTGATCATATCAGCCTATCAGTACGTATGACTCAATTTTTCATTGCCTGATAGACCAGTCTGGACTGTCCTTTGTCCTTCCAGGCAGTACGGATTGTTGATCGTATCATCTTATCAGTATGTATGGGTCATTTTTTATGAATTGATAGGACCAATCTGGATAGTCCATGGTCCGTTGAGTTAAATCATTACATTCCGTACGGATAAGGCTGATCATATAAGCCTATCAATATGTATGGGTCAATTTTTCATGGCCTGTTGGACCAGTCTGGGCAGACCTTGGTCCTTCCAGGCAGTACGGACGGCTGATCATATCAGCCTATCAGTACGAATGGGTCATTTTTCATGTACTGATGGGACCAGTCCGGACAGTCCATGGTCTGTTGAGTTAAATCCTTCCGTTCAGTTTAGATAAGGCTGATCATTTACGCCTATCAGTACGTATGGGTCGATTTTTCATGGCCTGATGGACCAGTCTGCACAGTTATTGGTCCTGCCAGGCAGTACGTATGTCTGATCGTACCAGCCTGTCAGTATGTATGGGTCATTTTTAATGTACTGTTGGGACCAGTCTGGACAGTCCATGGTCTGTTGAGTTAAATCCTTCCATTCAGTACGGTTAAGGCTGATCATATCAGCCTCTCAGTACGTATGAGTCGATTTTTCATGGCCTGATGGACCAGTCTGGACTGTCCTTTGTCCTTCCAGGCAGTACTGATGGTTGATCTTATCAGCCTATCAGTACGTATGGGTCATTTTTCTTGTACTTATGGGACCAGTCCGGACAGTCCATGGTCCGTTGAGTTAAATTTTTCCATTCAGTTTGGATAAGGCTGATCATTTCAGCCTATCAGTACGTATGGGTTGATTTTTCATGGCCTGATGGACCAGTCTGGACATTCCATGGTCCTTCAAGGCAGTACGGATGGCTGATCGTACCAGCCTATCAGTACGTATGGGTCATTTTTAATGTACTAATGGGACCAGTTTCGACAGTCCATGGTCCGTTGAACTAAATCCTTCCATTCAGTACGGATAAGGCTGATCATATAAGCCTATCAGTACGTATGGGTCGATTTTTAATGGCCTGATGGACCAGTCTGGACTGTCCTTTGTCCTTCGAGGTAGTACGAATGGCTGATCTTATTAGCCTATCAGTACGTATGGGTCATTTTTCTTGTACTTATGGGACCAGTCCGGACAGTCCATGGTCCGTTGAGTTAAATCATTCCATTTTGTTTGGATAAGGCTGATCATTTCAGCCTATCAGTACGTATGGGTCGATTTTTCATGGCCTTATGGACCAGTCTGGACAGTCCATGGTCCTTCCAGGCAGTACAGATGGCTGATCGTACCAGCCTATCAGTACGTATGGGTATTTTTTCATGTACTGACGGAACCAGTCCGGACAGTCCATGGTCCGTTGAGTTAAATCCTTCCATTAAGTTTGGATAAGGCTGATCATTTCTGTCTATCAGTACGTACGGGTCAACTTTTCATGGCCTGATGGACCAGTCTGGACAGTCCTTGGTCCTTCCAGGCAGTATGGATGGCTAATAGTACCAGCCTATCAGTACGTATGGGTCATTTTTCATGTATTGTTGGGACCAGTTCGGACAGTCCATGGTCCGCTGAGTTAAATCGTTCCATTCAGTATGGTTAAGGCTGATCATATCAGCCTATCAATACATATGAGTCAATTTTTCATTGCCTTATGGACAAGTCTGGACTGTCCTTTGTCCTTCCAGGCAGTACGGATTGCTGATCGTGTCAGACTATCAGTATGTATGGGTCATTTTTTATGTACTGATAGGACCAGTCCGGACTGTCCTTTGTCCTTCCAGGCAGTACGGATGGCTGATCTTATCAGCCTATCAGTACGTATGGGTCATTTTTCTTGTACTTATGGGACCAGTCCGAACAGTCCATGGTCTGTTGAGTTAAATCCTTCCATTCAGTTTAGATAAGGCTGATCATTTCAGCTTATCAATACGTATGGGTCGATTTTTGATGGCCTGATGGACCAGTCTGGACAGTCCTTGGTCCTTCCAGGCAGTATGGATGGTTGATCGTACCAGCCTATCAGTATGTATGGGTCATTTTTCATGTACTGTTGGGACCAGTCCGGACAGTCCATGGTTCGTTGAGTTAAATCCTTCCATTCAATATGGTTAAGGCTGATCATATCAGCCTATCAGTATGTATGAGTCAATTTTTCATGGCCTGATGGACTAGTCTGGACAGTCCTTGGTCCTTCCAGCAGTACGGATGGCTGATCATACCAGCCTATCAGTATTTATGGGTCATTTTTAATGTACTTTTGGGACCAGTCCGGACAGTCCATGGTCTGTTGAGTTAAATCCTTCAATTCAGTACGGTTAAGGCTGATCATATCAGCCTCTCAGTACGTATGAGTCGATTTTTCATGGCCTGATTGACCAGTATGGACTTTTCTTTGTCCTTCCAGGCAGTACTGATGGTTGATCTTATCAGCCTATCAGTACGTATGGGTCATTTTTCTTGTACTTATGGGACCAGTCCGGACAGTCCATGGTCCGTTGAGTTAAATTCTTCCATTCAGTTTGGATAAGGCTTATCATATAAGCCTATCAGTATGTATGGGTTGATTTTTCATGGCCTGATGGACCAGTCTGGCCAGTCCATGGTCCTTCCAGGCAGTACGGATGTCTGATCGTACCAGCCTATTAGTACATATGGGTCATTTTTCTTGTACTTATGGGACCAGTCCGGACAGTCCATGGTCCGTTGAGTTAAATCATTTCATTCTGTTTGGATAAGGCTGATCATTTCAGCTTATCAGTACGTATAGGTCAATTTTTCGTGGCCTGATGGACCAGTCTAGACAGTCCATGGTCCTTCCAGGCAGTAAAGATGGCAGATCGTACCAGCCTATCAGTATGTATGGGTCATTTTTAATGTACTAATGGGGCCAGTTTGGACAGTCCATGGTCCATTGAATTAAATCCTTCCATTCAGTACGGATAAGGCTGATCATATAAGCCTATCAGTACGTATGGGTCGATTTTTCATGGTCTGTTGGACCAGTCTGGGCAGACCTTGGTCCTTCCAGGGAGTACGGATGGCTGATCGTATCAGCCTATCAGTATGCATGAGTCATTTTTCATGTACTGACGGGACCAGTCCAGACAGTCCATGGTCCGTTGAGTTAAATCCTTCCATTATGTTTGGATAAGGCTGATCATTTCTGTCTATCAGTACGTATAGGTCAACTTTTCATGACCTGATGGACCAGTCTGGACAGTCCTTGGTCCTCCCAGGCAGTACGGATGGCTGATAGTACCAGCCTATCAGTACGTATGGGTTATTTTTCATGTACTGTTGGGACCACTCCGGACAGTCCATGGTCCGTTGAGTTAAATCGTTCCATTCAGTATGGTTAAGGCTGATCATATCAGCCTATCAGTACGTATGAGTCAATTTTCCGTTGCCTTACGTACCAGTCTGGACTGTCCTTTGTCCTTCCAGGCAGTACGGATTGCTGATCGTGTCAGACTATCAGTATGTATGGGTCATTGTTCATGTACTGATAGGACCAGTCCGGACAGTCCATGGTCTGTTTAGTTAAATCCATCCATCCAGTACGGATAATGTAAGACCCGATCCTGGCCCAAAGGACCCAACTAGGACCCGCAGTCTTACTTTGCTTATTTATGTAATTTTTGTTCATTTTAAAGGTTTCGTAATCATCTAAGTCCATTTTCAATCATATGAGGTTTAAGTATACCGATCCCTAAGTCTAATCAGATAAGAGAAAGTGTATCTTTATTGATATGAAAACTTGTGATCCAATACATAGATTCAGTTGCATAATAGGCTACTATAAGTTCAAATGTTTATACTAACTAAACTATCCCACAACCCACACATCCATCCTCGGCTAAGGTCTTCATGGTTCCTTGGCCTTGCCACGGTCCTGGTCTGATCCTGTGAACACACCATCACAAGACATATGTATGAGTACAATCCGATAACCTAACATATCAATTCTACTTGCATGGTTCGGTCCTTCTATTATCTACTCTACAATCTATTTTCTTAATTCACAAGGCACGCGGCCTCATCCAGGACGATCCTCAGGACGTCCTGGACCATCGCCCATCGCACGGCCTGACTGATTCCATGCGGACCATCCCTTAGTCCACACTAACTCCAATCGGCCATGGTTGGCTTCCCAATCTATCCTATCTAAATAAACCTCCAAAAACTAAATAAAATTCATGACAATTCCCTAAAAATCCTGATTAGGAATGATCCACAATCAGAATCCAAAGGATCGGCCTCGATCCTATTGATCTCGGCCTTAACCGGCCAAATTGGCCATAACTAACCTTCCATGAATCAATTAGGTAAAACCTAATAAAACCCATGATAATTCGTGATAAATCCCCACTAAGAGGAATCCATGGTCGGAATTCAATGAATCCCACTGGAACATATAGAACCCGACCAAGACCAGTCCGGCCTAAGGCCAAGGACTATGCGCCTGGACCGGCCAAAGCCTTGGTCCAGTCACGCCAGTTGATCACACCATCCACTTACAGAACATACAAGAAGAAGAAGAAATCAAATATGTAAATGGGAAGAAATGGGTTTGGAACCGTCGACCCACCCACGGCCATTCAGCATCAAGCCGCGGCCATGGTAGGATGGATCGGTCCTTCCCACTCACCTTGGGCGTGCGCTCTGGAGTGCTCAAGCCCTTCTCCACATCCTTCTCCTTGCCTCTTGTTCCCATTCTTAATCGATCTCTTGATCGGAATCAACCACCAACTCTCACGGCAAGCCTTTGATCGAACTCTCTCTTTCTCTCTTGTATTTCTCTGTCTCGATTTGGGCAGAGTTTTCCTTAGAGGAAATTGTGTCAAATATGGACCCCTAGGGTCTGTATTTATAGGCCAGAACCGACCCCCAACCGCCTGGACGAACAGGCACAACCTGTTGGCCGAATGGGTGCAACTTGCATCACTTGCACCCCTTCGCCCAAACCGCCTCTAACCGTCCCGTTTCACCCTTATCTCTTCGATGGCAAGCTCCTGGTCCTGCCTGCTGCTCGGCCAACTCGTTCAAGGCCCCAAATGGTCGGACCCCCCTTGACCTCCCTGGTCGGCACCATAACCGCCCCTGACCCGGGTCCCATGACCAGGACCCAAACCCTTCGCCCAGCTGAGGTGAGCTGGTTGCTAGCTGCCCCAGCTAGGTGAGCTAGTGGTCCAGCTACTGGAGCTGCCCTAGACTTGTGGTCCAGCTGCTGTAGCTGACCTGGTCGAGTGTGAGCTGCACTGAGCTTGATCTGGCTGGCTGAACTAAATCCCTATCTGATCCAGCTGCCTTAGAACTCTTCCGACCTTCCTTCCTTTTGCCTCCCTCGATCCTGGTTAAGTCTCAGCCTACCGAGGCCCTTAACCATCCATTCCAGCCATGATACGCTTGTCTTTAGGTCCTATGACCTGACTGGTACGTCTCCTCGTACCATGGCTGTGCCCAAGGCCTTAGCCAGATTCAGGGACATGACAAGTCTCCCCCACTTGCAATGGATTCGTCCTCGAATCTGACCCTAAACCTGTACCCAATGCAAACTGAGCATACCACTCCTTGAAGTCTGTTTTCATTCTTGCTTCCGTTTCCCATGTCACTTGTTCTTGTCCGTTGCAATTCCACACAACTTTGACCATTTGTATGGTCTTCTTCCTCATGGCTTTTTCCATCCTATCTACAATTCGAACCGGCCTTATCTCTAAGGTGAGGTTCGTGCCCAAATCAGCTGGAAGTTCTGGAATCACTATGTCTTGATCTGAAAGACATTTCCTCAGCTGAGAGACATGGAACACATTGTGGAATGCATCCATTTCGGATGGTAGGTTCAGTTTGTAGGCCACAGCACCAACCCTTTCTATGATCTTGAATGGACCTAAGTACCTTGGATCCAGCTTCCTCCGGCCAGATACTCTTTTCCTACCCTTAAAGGTAATCATTTTCAAGTACACCATATCGCCAACCCCAAACTCCACATGCTTCCTTCTTCTGTCTGCATATGACTTTTGGCGGTCCTGTGCCTCTTTCATCCTATCCCTTATGAACTTGATCTTCTCCGTGGTCTCCTCCACAATCTCAGGTCCTATCATGCTGCGCTCCCCCACTTGGGTCCAACATAACGGTGTCCTGCAAGGTCGCCCATACAAAGCCTCATAAGGTGACATCCCTATGCTGGTGTGGTAGCTATTGTTGTAGGCAAACTCTACCAAGGGTAGATGTCTCTCCCAAGTATCTTTCCAATCCAGGGCACATGCCCTAAGCATGTCCTCTAATGTCTGGATGGTCCTTTCAGATTGACCATCGGTTTGCGGATGATAAGATGTGCTCATGTTCACTCTTGTTCCCAAGGCTTTTTGGAAAGCCTTCCAGAAATAAGAAGCAAACCGAGGGTCCCTGTCTGAAACAATACTAGCCGGTACTCCATGCAAACGCACTATCTCATCCATATAAATCCTCACCAATGGTTCCACACCATCCGTCTTCTTGATTGGTATGAAATGTGCCGATTTAGTTAGGCGGTCCACCACCACCCAAACCGCATCCTTCCTGTTCCTGGTCGTGGGAAAACCAGACACAAAGTCCATGGTGATATGATCCCACTTCCATTCTGGAATGGGTAAGTTCTGAAGTAACCCACTGGGCACCTGGTGCTCGGCCTTAACCAATTGACAGGTAGGGCACTTAGCCACCCATTCAGCCACATCCGTCTTCATTCGGATCCAGTGGTAATACCTCTTGATGTCCCTGTACATCTTGTTCAAACCGGGATGCACAGAGAACTTAGATTTATGGGATTGACCCATAATCTCCTCCTTAAGTGTCCTCACGTTTGGAACACTGATCCTACCGTGGACCAAAATGGTCCCATCCTGTGCAACTTGGTACTCTGACTTATCATTCAGAGCCAGGTTCTGGAGATTCTCATCCAAGCCTTGTGCTTGTCTAATCCTGGTCAGTAGATCGGCCTGGTTCACTGCCTCTAAACCCAATGGTTCGTCCTCGCTTACCAAAGTGTTTAAATGTAATGTCCTGACCATATCTTCCAGTACCTCCGCCTCCTTCTCGGCTGATACTTCAGCCCTTCTTCTACTCAGGGCATCAGCCACTAGATTTGCCTTACCCGGATGGTAGGCAATCTCAAGGTCATAGTCGGCCACAAACTCCATCCATCTTCTCTGTCTCAAATTCAACTCAGGCTGAGTGAATATGTATTTGAGACTCTTGTGGTCGGTTAGGATCTGTACCTTGGCTCCATACAGATAGGCTCGCCATATCTTCAGAGCAAACACTACCGCAGCCATTTCCAGATCGTGGGTCGGGTAGTTACCCTCATGCTTCTTTAATTGCCTAGATGCATAGGCAATGACCTTACCGTGTTGAGTCAATACACATCCCAGTCCGGTGATGGAGGCATCAGTGTAGACCACATACGGTTGGTCAGCCTCTGGCAAAACCAGGATAGGTGCATTCGTCAACATCTCCTTTAAGGCAGAGAAGCACTTCTAACACTCGTCCGACCATACAAACTTCACATCCTTACCGGTTAGTTGTGTCATGGGTTGAGCCAAACTGGCAAACCCTTTGACAAACTTCCGGTAATACCCGGCCAAGCCTAGGAAGCTCCTAACCTCTGTGGCATTCTTAGGCCGCGGCCACCCTTGTATGGCCCTGATCTTCTCGGGGTCAACTGAGACTCCTTGATCCGACACAATGTGTCCTAGGAAACCAACACTTATTTGCCAAAAACTGCACTTGCTTAGTTTGGCATAGAGTTGTTGTTCCCTCAACCGTCCCAGCACAGCCCGTAGATGCCTTTCATGGTCTTCCTTACTCTTGGAGTATACCAATATATCATCTATAAAGATGATTACAAATTCATCGAAGAAGTCACGGAAGATACAATTCATCATCTTCATGAATGCTGCTGGTGCATTGGTCAATCCAAATGGCATGACCACAAACTCATAGTGGCCGTACCTAGTTCGGAATGCCGTCTTCCTAATGTCATTTGGTTCAATTGGGATCTGGTGATACCCTGAAGCCAAATCAATCTTAGAAAACCACTGTGCGCCCCTGAGCTGATCCAACAACCCATCTATCCGAGGTAATGGGTACTTGTTCTTCACAGTGGCCCGGTTCAACCCTCGGTAATCAATGCACAGCCTGAAGCTACCATCCTTCTTCTTCACAAAAAGGACTGGTGCTCCCCAAGGTGACACACTAGGTCGTATGAAACCTTTATCCAGCAACTCTTCTAGTTGCTTCTTAAGCTCGGCCATTTCAGCAGGAGCCATTCTATAGGGACTTTTGGATAGTGAGGCCGTCCTTGGTTCCAGTTCTATTATGAATGGGTCTGATCTATCAGGGGGAATGCCCTGTAAGGACCCAAACACATCATGGAACTCGCGAACCAGCGGTATTCCCTCCGGGTCACCACCCCCTACGACCTCCTTAGTGGCGATTGTGGCCAAATAAGCCTCACAACCCTTCCTCAGCATCCTTTCCACATAGATCGCTGACACCACC
>MU107245.1:43586-64107 GCA_012274485.2 Sinapis alba | reverse complement strand
CCCTTAACTCGCGCAAAACATCAAACACTATGCAACAAGATCGGACTTGCCCAAGCCGGTCCGTCTTGAGGGGGGATATTAGGATATAGGAAGAAGATATTCTCTCGTATCAATTATCATAACTCTGTATAAATATATTCCGTAATTATCTCTGCAATACTTGTATATATTGTGAGCATTGCTCTAGTAATAAGATCATTGAATACCATTAACATAATAGTGACGTGAGGAGCAAGAAAGAGGTTGATTGGGATGAAAAGAAGAATCTATGGAAGATGAGTCTTCATGGAATTGGAGCTATATGTTCATTTGATGTTGCTGCTGCTGTTACCACTTTCTGTGTCTTCTTCCTAGGACACAACAATAGTATCCGAGGTTGTAGGAACAAGAACAAGATCCTCAGGTTCCGGATTTACACTGATGATAATAAGGTAATTCTTTTAATAATTAATTTCTGAATCCAAACAAAAACTCTCAAGGAACCAAATGAATCTTAGGTTAGTGTTGCTTGTAGGATCTTGCTACAACTCTTAGTTATATAATGCCGTCTAAGTTTTAATCTTATAAAATTGATTTCAAATTGCAATGGATTTTATCCCATAAATCCAAAAAAAAACATGTTTGGGATTTATATCTATTTGGATAAATCAAAGACTATTTACCAATGATTATTAAGTTTGGTATGCTTCTTTTAGTACCTAATTGTTTTATTTTATATGGTTATTGGCTAGTTGTTATTAAAGTTAAATCTCGACTTGTAAGATTTACATACGTGTTTGGTTAATTGGAAGCTGTTGATGATTCGACCAAAGTGATTAGGATGTGCGTTGGAGGTGTGACCAATTACGTGTCCAAATGAACAAAAATAATCGTAGAAAAGTTACTTATTTTGTATTTATACGTTTTTGTGCTTATCTTTTCTTGCGTCAGTGTCACACTTAGAGCAAAATCACACAATTCCATACGTACATTTACTCACAAGTTAACTAGAACCTGGTTAGAGATATTTTATTTAGCCTCGAGCTGGTATTGTTTAATGGGAGATTTAGGCATGTAAGATCACTAATCAACACATGTTTCTACCAAACTTATTAGTCATCTAGATTAGTATCATGTGGAAAACTTTTGCTTTTAATTTTCCAAAACTCGTTGTAGTTGCATGATTGTTTTTTAAAGTTGATTTTATACGACTACATAATATAATTATCCTTTGTTACATTGCAGCGAATAAACGAAATAGTGAAGCATGCAACAAAGATAAATGAAGCAATATCTGTGATGAAAGGTCTTCCGGTTGCAAGAGCTCAGATATCTTTTGGAGGATGCTATGACGCGCTTGAAAATCATAGATAGTCATATGCACTTAGACTAATAGATTGATCAGAGCCAAATGTCTACTTAATTGCTAAACAGGCTCTCTCTATATAGCATGTTCTCTATATAATATGAATTTAGGATGTTCAATAAATGATGTTTTATGTAGTCTAAAAAAGAATATATAAAATAAACAAATGATGTTTTATAAATCATACATAGTTTGTCTGAATGCGTCTAGTTTATATGAACGATGATATGTACTTTTCACATAAGGTGAGAAAGTGTGTAAATATAATCTGGTGATTTTTAGTTTTGATTTTGGATGCCTATAAATTTGGACAATGAAGAGAAGAAATTGGTAAATGTATTTCAGAAAAAAAAAAAAAAAAAAAAAAAAAAAAAAAAAAAAAAAAAAAAAAAAAAAAAAAAAAAAAAAAAAAAAAAAAAAAAAAAAAAAAAAAAAAAAAAAAAAAAAAAAAAAAAAAAAAAGAAGAAGAGAAGAAATTGCTTGAAAGTTACAAACTCTTGTTTGATTTCAGATTACAAACAGAAGTATCAATGAATAAAAATTGACAAAACTCAGGGTAGAGTAAGAAACAGAGGGTTATTATCATTGTTCTTTAACTTTCTGCACAAGGAAGAGACGAAACTTTTGACCTAAATCATCTTCATTGAGTTTTGTCTCTCATCTCCTTGAGATTCCTCCAAAGGTATTTTCCGCTGGCCATGTCGACGAACACCCAAAACCCATTCTCCATCTTCTGTTAGGTGAACAACAAAGAGACATAATAAAAATCAAGAAAATGAAATCTAGAATTCAAGAAGAGAGCAAGAAGAGATATATATGTTTACCTTATTGAAACTGAGTCCTTGTTTATCATTCAGCTCGACGACCAGTGAGTCATCTGAGATGAGTTCCGGCGAATAACTCACAGTCTTCCATGCAAAATATCCGGCAAGAACCGCAGAGAAGAACACCAATAAGAATCTCAATGGACACATATTTCGTGATGGAAAGAAGAAGATGAAACTGGATTTGATCTCAATGTGTCAAAGAAGAATGAAAAATAAAGTCACAAAGTATAAACGTATAGCTTGTATATATTAGGAAAATAGATATGTCAAATATGCAATATATGTAACATTGATCAAGAACTCAGATCTCTCACCATTGGAGATATGTCTGTTCATGATTATTGTCAAAAACTGAAAACTCTTTCAGATCTACTTGCTAATGTCGATTCACCGGTGTCTGATCGTGTCGTCGTCATGTACATGATCAACGGCCTCTCCGACAAGTTTGATAACATCATCAACGTTATCAAACACAAAACTCCATTCCCATCTTTTTCTGATGCTCGCTCCATGCTTCAAATGGAAGAAGACAGGCTTAAAAAGCAGCCAAAACAGAGTGCTTCTTCTGTTGAGAACACCTCACCCCCTCACATCTTGTACTCCTCTTCCACTTCACATCACTCCGCTCAAAATCAAGGATACAACAACTACAACACTCGTGGCAATGGACGAGGTAGAGGCCGTGGACGAAACGGTTATGGTAGAGGTCGTGGACGTAATCACAATCAGTGGAACAACACTTGGAATCAACCACCGTGGCAACAAAACACACCTTGGAGTCGACCACAACATCCTCACTGGTCTACACAGCAATGGCCACAACAACAACCTGCCGTTTACCATGCAGCTGCAGTACCACTGGCTGGACAGGGGATTCTCGGACCTTCACCACAGCAACCTCACAACAACAACGTGGCTCTCCAACCAACCAGTATCCCGGCGCATCTCGCAACTGCATTTAATACTCTGACGATGCAGGATCCTCAAGACTCCAACTGGTACATGGACACTGGAGCCACTTCCCACATAACGTCACAGCCAGGTACGCTACGTTCTTGTCTCAGTTCGAGCTCATTTCCTGCGGTAATTGTTGGTAATGGATCATCTCTTCCTACTACTTCTATTGGTCACTGCTCTCTCTCTTCTCTCTCTCGTCCTCTTCATCTTAATAATGTTCTAGTCTGTCCATCCATTATAAAAAATCTCATATCTGTTAGACAGTTTACTTGTGACAATTGGGTTTCCATTGATTTTGACCCTTTTGGTTTTACTGTCAAGGATTATCAAACTCAGATCCCTCTACTCCGATGTGACAGCTCGGGACCTTTATACTCCATCAACTCATCTTCACCAACACAAAAAGTCTCCTCTTCATCAGTTCAAGCTCTTTATTCTTCAACTCCTAGCTCTACTATATGGCATCGCCGACTCGGTCATCCGGGAAATACTACTCTTCAGTTTTTAATTTCTTCTGGCTTTATTCAGTGTTCCAAAGATTTATCTTTTTGTCACGCTTGCCAATTAGGCAAACACATTCGTCTTCCATTTGAATCTCAAATTTCTTCAGTCAATGAACCTTTTCAAATCATACATTCAAATGTCTGGACATCTCCTGTCCAAAGCATAAGCGTTATGCAATATTATGTCATCTATCTCGATCACTTTAGTCATTTTGTATGGGTATATCCCATCTGACATAAAAGTGACGTCTTCTCCACCTTCTTACACCTCTCTACCTACATTCAAAATCAATTTCACTGCAAAATCAAATCTCTGCAATGTGATAATGGTGGGGAATACAACAACCGCTTATTTCTTGACCATCTTGCTTCTCAAGGCATTGTTCCCCGCTTCTCTTGTCCGCACACCTCGCAGCAAAATGGGAAAGCGGAAAGAACTCTGCGCACTCTCAATAACTTTGTGCATACTCTTCTTATTCAAGCACAAATGCCCCCCACCTTCTGGGTTGAAGCTATTAATATGGCCGCATATCTCTTCAACATCCTCCCTTCATCAGCCATATCTCAAGAAATTCCCTATACTAAACTCTTTAAAAAGCCAGTCTCATATACATCTCTTCGAGTTTTTGGCTGTCTTTGTTATCCCAATCTCATTGCAACTTCATCAAATAAACTTGCACCAAGATCTTCAGCTTGTGTATTTCTCGGTTACCCCTCTAATCACAAGGGTTATCGATGCCTTGATCTCACTACTCGTAAAATCGTAATATCTCGTCATGTCACCTTTGATGAGAATACTTTCCCCTACACTTCACCAAACTTACCATCCCCTTCTCTAAACAATGATCCTCCTCCACAACCATCACCTCTCTCTCGCTTTCTTAACCCAACACCTACCCCAGTGGATCAACCCACTGTCGAAACATCAACAACGGATCAAAGCATCCCAGTTGCTCCACCACCTACTCACCACAAAATGGTTACACGCAGCCAACGTGGAATTACCAAAAAGAAACAGCCTCTCTCTCTCCTCACTCAAACACCTTCACCTATTCCTACCTCTTACCAAAAAGCTCTCGATGATCCACACTGGAATGGCGCTGCTCATGAGGAATACGATGCTTTAATTGAAACAGGAACGTGGTCTTTAGTACCACGGCCACCTGACGCTAACATTGTTCAGTCTATATGGTTGTTTCGTCATAAATTTGCTGCAGATGGGACGCTCCGAAGACACAAAGCTCGACTCGTTGCAAATGGAAAATCTCAACAGCAAGGTATAGATTGTGACGAAACCTTCAGTCCTGTTGTCAAGCCAACCACCATACACACAGTTCTTCATCTTGCGGTTACTCGAAATTGGCCACTGAAACAACTAGACGTGAAGAATGCGTTTTTACATGGTACCCTTGATGAGACAGTATATATGCATCAACCCCCTGGATTTCGAGATCCAACGAAACCAAATCATGTCTGCCTCCTTCATCGTCCACTGTATGGTCTCAAACAGGCCCCTCGAATGTGGTACACTCGCTTCACACAATTTACAGCAAAAATTGGCTTCACTCAAAGCAAAATGGATTCATCTCTCTTCATTCTTCAACGGAAATCAGACATCGCATACCTTCTTCTTTACGTTGATGATATAGCCCTCACTGCGTCATCAAACTCTCTGCTACAATCAATCATTACCGCCCTTAGTTCAGAGTTTCCAATGACTGATCTTGGTGAACTTCATCACTTTCTTGGCATCAGCTTCCATCGAAATGATAAAGGTATTTTCATGGATCAGAAACACTATGCTGCAGACATTTTAAGGAGAGCAAACATGGAAAACTGCAACTCATGTTCTACACCAGCAGACACCCGTTCTAAGTTGGACGCAGAGAGCGGTACACAAGTCAAAGACTCCACCCTGTTCAGGAGATTAGCAGGAGCATTACAGTACTTAACTTTCACACGTCCGGACATATCATATGCGGTGCAACAAATATGCCTTTTCATGCATGATCCAAAGGAATCTCATCTTAATGCCTTAAAACGGATTCTCAGATATATAAAAGGAACTCTTGATCATGGCCTGCAGCTATATAAATCAACAACAACTAGATTGATCGCCTACTCTGACGCTGATTGGGCCGGCTGTCCCACTACACGTAGATCCACCTCCGGCTATGGCATCTTCTTAGGCGATAATCTGGTCTCTTGGTCTTCAAAAAGACAACCAACAGTATCTCGTTCTAGTGCAGAGGCGGAATACCGTGGTGTTGCAAATGCTGTAGCAGAAGCGACATGGCTGAGAAATCTTCTGTTCGAGTTACACTCACCCTTACCATCAGCTACTATTGTCTATTGTGATAACATAAGTGCGGTCTACCTCTCCACGAACCCCGTACAACATCAACGAACCAAGCATGTGGAGATAGACATTCACTTTGTTCGTGAAAAAGTTGCTGTTGGTCAGGTTCGAGTTCTTCATGTACCCTCTCAACACCAATATGCTGATATCTTCACTAAAGGATTGTCCACATCTCTGTTTCAAGAATTTCGATCCAGCCTCAGCATCCAGCCAAAAGACGCTTCGACTGCGCGGGAGTATTAGGAAAATAGATATGTCAAATATGCAATATATGTAACATTCCTTATGTGATACTCTCGGTAGCCCTAGTCTCTGATGTATATATTGTCAGCTCATTGTAATGAGGAGACACACAGAGTTTTACCTAATAACATGGTATCAAAGCCTTTACATTGCCGCCCCCTCTAAATCTGAAAACCATTTTTCTCCTCTGCTTCTATACTTCATATTCTCTCTTTCTTTACTCTTACGTAACTATCTCAAACTCTCTTTTCTCTATGGCAAACAATGACAAAGCCTTTGGTGTTACTCACATCAAATCATATGTTCCCCTTACCTTGGACATGAACAAACTCAACTATGATGCTTGGCGTGAAATATTTGAGACTCATTGTCTCACGTTTGGTGTATACGGACACTTGGATGGCACAAGTGTGGCGGCCAATGCTGAAGATACACAGTGGAAAGAAAAAGATGGTCTAGTCAAGATGTGGATCTATGGCACCATCTCTTCATCTCTTCTCGATACCGTTCTCAAGACGCGTTGCACAGCCCGTGAACTCTGGACCACGATCGAACATCTGTTCAGAGACAACAAGGAAGCAAGAGCAATCCAACTTGATCAAGAACTCAGATCTCTCACCATTGGAGATATGTCTGTTCATGATTATTGTCAAAAACTGAAAACTCTTTCAGATCTACTTGCTAATGTCGATTCACCGGTGTCTGATCGTGTCGTCGTCATGTACATGATCAACGGCCTCTCCGACAAGTTTGATAACATCATCAACGTTATCAAACACAAAACTCCATTCCCATCTTTTTCTGATGCTCGCTCCATGCTTCAAATGGAAGAAGACAGGCTTAAAAAGCAGCCAAAACAGAGTGCTTCTTCTGTTGAGAACACCTCACCCCCTCACATCTTGTACTCCTCTTCCACTTCACATCACTCCGCTCAAAATCAAGGATACAACAACTACAACACTCGTGGCAATGGACGAGGTAGAGGCCGTGGACGAAACGGTTATGGTAGAGGTCGTGGACGTAATCACAATCAGTGGAACAACACTTGGAATCAACCACCGTGGCAACAAAACACACCTTGGAGTCGACCACAACATCCTCACTGGTCTACACAGCAATGGCCACAACAACAACCTGCCGTTTACCATGCAGCTGCAGTACCACTGGCTGGACAGGGGATTCTCGGACCTTCACCACAGCAACCTCACAACAACAACGTGGCTCTCCAACCAACCAGTATCCCGGCGCATCTCGCAACTGCATTTAATACTCTGACGATGCAGGATCCTCAAGACTCCAACTGGTACATGGACACTGGAGCCACTTCCCACATAACGTCACAGCCAGGTACGCTACGTTCTTGTCTCAGTTCGAGCTCATTTCCTGCGGTAATTGTTGGTAATGGATCATCTCTTCCTACTACTTCTATTGGTCACTGCTCTCTCTCTTCTCTCTCTCGTCCTCTTCATCTTAATAATGTTCTAGTCTGTCCATCCATTATAAAAAATCTCATATCTGTTAGACAGTTTACTTGTGACAATTGGGTTTCCATTGATTTTGACCCTTTTGGTTTTACTGTCAAGGATTATCAAACTCAGATCCCTCTACTCCGATGTGACAGCTCGGGACCTTTATACTCCATCAACTCATCTTCACCAACACAAAAAGTCTCCTCTTCATCAGTTCAAGCTCTTTATTCTTCAACTCCTAGCTCTACTATATGGCATCGCCGACTCGGTCATCCGGGAAATACTACTCTTCAGTTTTTAATTTCTTCTGGCTTTATTCAGTGTTCCAAAGATTTATCTTTTTGTCACGCTTGCCAATTAGGCAAACACATTCGTCTTCCATTTGAATCTCAAATTTCTTCAGTCAATGAACCTTTTCAAATCATACATTCAAATGTCTGGACATCTCCTGTCCAAAGCATAAGCGTTATGCAATATTATGTCATCTATCTCGATCACTTTAGTCATTTTGTATGGGTATATCCCATCTGACATAAAAGTGACGTCTTCTCCACCTTCTTACACCTCTCTACCTACATTCAAAATCAATTTCACTGCAAAATCAAATCTCTGCAATGTGATAATGGTGGGGAATACAACAACCGCTTATTTCTTGACCATCTTGCTTCTCAAGGCATTGTTCCCCGCTTCTCTTGTCCGCACACCTCGCAGCAAAATGGGAAAGCGGAAAGAACTCTGCGCACTCTCAATAACTTTGTGCATACTCTTCTTATTCAAGCACAAATGCCCCCCACCTTCTGGGTTGAAGCTATTAATATGGCCGCATATCTCTTCAACATCCTCCCTTCATCAGCCATATCTCAAGAAATTCCCTATACTAAACTCTTTAAAAAGCCAGTCTCATATACATCTCTTCGAGTTTTTGGCTGTCTTTGTTATCCCAATCTCATTGCAACTTCATCAAATAAACTTGCACCAAGATCTTCAGCTTGTGTATTTCTCGGTTACCCCTCTAATCACAAGGGTTATCGATGCCTTGATCTCACTACTCGTAAAATCGTAATATCTCGTCATGTCACCTTTGATGAGAATACTTTCCCCTACACTTCACCAAACTTACCATCCCCTTCTCTAAACAATGATCCTCCTCCACAACCATCACCTCTCTCTCGCTTTCTTAACCCAACACCTACCCCAGTGGATCAACCCACTGTCGAAACATCAACAACGGATCAAAGCATCCCAGTTGCTCCACCACCTACTCACCACAAAATGGTTACACGCAGCCAACGTGGAATTACCAAAAAGAAACAGCCTCTCTCTCTCCTCACTCAAACACCTTCACCTATTCCTACCTCTTACCAAAAAGCTCTCGATGATCCACACTGGAATGGCGCTGCTCATGAGGAATACGATGCTTTAATTGAAACAGGAACGTGGTCTTTAGTACCACGGCCACCTGACGCTAACATTGTTCAGTCTATATGGTTGTTTCGTCATAAATTTGCTGCAGATGGGACGCTCCGAAGACACAAAGCTCGACTCGTTGCAAATGGAAAATCTCAACAGCAAGGTATAGATTGTGACGAAACCTTCAGTCCTGTTGTCAAGCCAACCACCATACACACAGTTCTTCATCTTGCGGTTACTCGAAATTGGCCACTGAAACAACTAGACGTGAAGAATGCGTTTTTACATGGTACCCTTGATGAGACAGTATATATGCATCAACCCCCTGGATTTCGAGATCCAACGAAACCAAATCATGTCTGCCTCCTTCATCGTCCACTGTATGGTCTCAAACAGGCCCCTCGAATGTGGTACACTCGCTTCACACAATTTACAGCAAAAATTGGCTTCACTCAAAGCAAAATGGATTCATCTCTCTTCATTCTTCAACGGAAATCAGACATCGCATACCTTCTTCTTTACGTTGATGATATAGCCCTCACTGCGTCATCAAACTCTCTGCTACAATCAATCATTACCGCCCTTAGTTCAGAGTTTCCAATGACTGATCTTGGTGAACTTCATCACTTTCTTGGCATCAGCTTCCATCGAAATGATAAAGGTATTTTCATGGATCAGAAACACTATGCTGCAGACATTTTAAGGAGAGCAAACATGGAAAACTGCAACTCATGTTCTACACCAGCAGACACCCGTTCTAAGTTGGACGCAGAGAGCGGTACACAAGTCAAAGACTCCACCCTGTTCAGGAGATTAGCAGGAGCATTACAGTACTTAACTTTCACACGTCCGGACATATCATATGCGGTGCAACAAATATGCCTTTTCATGCATGATCCAAAGGAATCTCATCTTAATGCCTTAAAACGGATTCTCAGATATATAAAAGGAACTCTTGATCATGGCCTGCAGCTATATAAATCAACAACAACTAGATTGATCGCCTACTCTGACGCTGATTGGGCCGGCTGTCCCACTACACGTAGATCCACCTCCGGCTATGGCATCTTCTTAGGCGATAATCTGGTCTCTTGGTCTTCAAAAAGACAACCAACAGTATCTCGTTCTAGTGCAGAGGCGGAATACCGTGGTGTTGCAAATGCTGTAGCAGAAGCGACATGGCTGAGAAATCTTCTGTTCGAGTTACACTCACCCTTACCATCAGCTACTATTGTCTATTGTGATAACATAAGTGCGGTCTACCTCTCCACGAACCCCGTACAACATCAACGAACCAAGCATGTGGAGATAGACATTCACTTTGTTCGTGAAAAAGTTGCTGTTGGTCAGGTTCGAGTTCTTCATGTACCCTCTCAACACCAATATGCTGATATCTTCACTAAAGGATTGTCCACATCTCTGTTTCAAGAATTTCGATCCAGCCTCAGCATCCAGCCAAAAGACGCTTCGACTGCGCGGGAGTATTAGGAAAATAGATATGTCAAATATGCAATATATGTAACATTCCTTATGTGATACTCTCGGTAGCCCTAGTCTCTGATGTATATATTGTCAGCTCATTGTAATGAGGAGACACACAGAGTTTTACCTAATAACAATTAAAACTTACTAAACAGTGGGTTGCCTCCCACTCAGTGCTTGGTTATAGTCTTAAGCTCGACGTTTGAACTTTCTGACTAGTATGGAGGTGGATCAACACTTGGAAAACAAGTGTTTACGTCTTCTCTGCTCATCTGAAACCATGTACCAATAAAGCTTTTTATTGCTTCATCACTTCTGATTTTCTCATTCTTTGTAATCTTTCTAGCAACCTCCATTGAATGCATTCTTCTTTGTAGGTTCTCAATATTGCGCTGTAGCATTCTAAGTCTTGCAGCTGTAGTCTCTAATATATCTTCCAACTATCGACAAATATCTTCCTTCATTAGGCTTTGAGAAAAGGCAATCTCATCAAACCTATCTTCCAATTGTGTTTCTGCTGTTGTCTTATGCATGTTGGCAGAGTCGATCGACGGTTGTAGGGTGCCATCGATCGATGCTCGTTCGTTTGGCCTAATCGCATGTTGTCTTTGTATAGTATCCAAATCTTGCTTCATCTCATCCATTCGTGTAGTCAAACTGGTAAGGCATCTGTCTATAGGATAGTAGACATCATCAAGCCTTGTGTAGAATTCATCCATTGACATCTCTTGAGCTTTGTAGACCTCATGCACAATATCATCAATCTCTGCTCTGTTGTATGTTCTTTGATTCTCCATAGACATACTGATCCTTGCTGCATGTTCTGGTAGACATATGTAGCTCTCCTCAAACATAGTAGCTCTCACTAGAACTGCTCTGATGTCTTCAGCTTGCACATTCACTACTCTTCCGTCTGTAGATCGTGCATTACCATTCTCATCTCTGTAGATGTCATACTCATTTTTCCAATGGAAAATTCTTCTGCCTTCAGCATCATAAGCTATTGTGCCATGATCGATACAACCATCGATCGATGATGGGTGTGTCCTGTCGATCGATGCTGAACTCTCTGGATAGTAGGCAGTTAAAGTATGGAGTTTGTGGAACTTCGGAAGGGTACTGTCGATCGATGCACGCTGTCTGATGTTGATCGATCTAAGATGTGGAGACATGTATGGAATATTATGGATCGGTTGGATCTTCTGCTTCTCCTGCTTCTCTATGTCAATCAACGCTGAATAAGGTGCGTTGATCGATGCGCGCCTATCCACTTTTGCTCAGCTTGCATCGTCTGATACTAGATCATGATATTCAGTCAGCTCTCCTTCTCCATCGATCGATGGTGTATGGTGGCCGTCGATCGATTCTTGATTACCAAGTTGTTGCCCGCACAGATTTACAGCTCCATTGGCTATTGTAGGCATTCTGCTATCAACGGAATCTAGTACGAACTCTGCTTCTTGATCAGTATCGATCAATGGCGAATGGTTGCCGTCGATCGATGTCGATTTCCCGAATTAATTGGAAATTTGGAAGACACCAGCCTCTTCCATTGCAGTACCACAATACTCGATTATCTCTTCCTCTATGTAATCTTCGTCGTACTCGAGGTAGGCTGGGTGTAATTGCCATCTGCATGGCAGGTGTTGGTCGTTTCTGGGGTGAGGCCGTCGATCGATAACATAGGGTGGGTGTCGACCGATTGTTGAACAGCAAACGCGTCGATTGGTGCTTTGGTTTGGGTGTCGATCAATGCTCCATCCTCAGGCTCCTCGTTGAACTCATAATTGCAGAAGCATATGGCCACAAGTTCTGCATCATTAGACAACTCAATCAGGGTAGCCTTGCTCTTATTCTTAACAGGTTCATAGAAAAAGTTTTGATCAATTAGGGATAGATACAACCTGTTTTGCTTCATATCACAGATGGCTTCTATTGTAGCCATAAATGCTCTCCCAAGTAGTAGTGAAGAGTTCCAATCAATCTGGATGTCCATCACATGGAAGTCTACTGGGACTAAGGTGTTGTTTATTTGCACTGGAACATCTTTCACTATTCCTCTTGAGTTCACTTTTGAGCAGTCTACAAATGTGAAAGAATCATTGGAGGGTTCCACTTTTAGGTTAAGGTACTTTGCTATAGTTTTTGGCATGATGCTTACTGATGATCCATTATCACAGAGGGCACTGGGGTATTCGTTGCCTTTAATCAAACATGGCACCGGAAACTTCCCAGGGTCGCTTTTCTTCTTCAGACAAGTCCTCTGTTTTATCGTTTCCCTGAGGTGATTGAATATGATCTCTATATCTTCTTATGTCTCCTTTGATTCCCTGAAAAACATCCACCACTTGTGTGTATAGTAAGCTTCATCAAAAGGGATCTCTAAAGGAATTTTGGAGACTCTTTTAACAAAGTTATCCATCTCCTTTTCATTGGCTTCTCTGCGTTGATGTTTGGGGATCTTTTGCTTCCTCTTGAAATGTCCTTCATCTTCTCTATCAAGATCCATGACTTAAGATGTGTCAGTATTTTGTGTTGAAGTTGTCATGGTCGGACGCACAATCAAATTGGCATTGATGCTTGGTAGTTGAACCGGCTTCCTCATCTGTCGATCGATGCTGAATGGCGTGCGTCGATCGATGCTTCTATCTATTTGTCGGTCGACTGTCTCGTGTCTGTATCGATCAACGTTGGTTGATTCACACGAACCTACTGATGATGCAGGAGCTGCTGTCGATCAATGCTCAGTGCTTGGTGTTCATCGACAACAGTGCGAACTGCCGAATGACATATAACTTTCCACACAAAAATCTCCTTCTTAGAGCTTTTCTGTCTTTACTTCCTCCCAAAAATCATCATTAATTAGTGCGTTGACGTGGTGCTTCTGTCCAGCCTCCTTGATTATTTGACCTGCTGCATTACACAGGTGATCACCAGGGTCACGTAGGTCTCCATTCTCATCCTTAATCAGTATCAAAGTCGGAACCATCTGAACTTGTCTGTGTCTGTCGATCAATGCGGATTGCGATCAATGCTAAGTGATCAGTATTGGTCGATGTGAGTAATTTGCTGTCGATCGATGAAGGTAGGTTGATGTCGGTCGACGGTGGAGTTCGGATGATGGTCGATATGGTCCATGAATAAGTGTTGGTCGACGCGGTACTAGTGCTGTCGATCGATGCTTGTCGTCTTTCTTTACGAATCAAGCGTTCAAGTCTGTCGGGGTCAGAGGGTGATAATAGTTCTTATCCTTTGTTGCTTCTGGTGTTTCTTTGCATGTACCTGAAAACAAAGGGAAAAAAATTATTAGTAACTTAAAAATCAGTAACAAACCTAGACTAAATCCTAGAAATTAAATCTAATGGTGATTTATGCTCCCTGGCAACAACGCCAAATTTGACACGGTGTGTTTTGTTATAGCAGGGTAATAAATATTCTAAACAATCAACTGCCAAATTAACCCTAATCTTAACATAGTCAATAATACTCTTGCCAAGAGAGATCATGTGTAGTACTTAGGAATCAAATCCACAGAGAGCAAAGGCACACAATAGATTTCTTATTTCTAAAGACTAAGCTAGGTAAATATATATAATGATAGTAAATAATCAGATTAATGAAATATTCTTTGGCAAGTAGTAGGATGCAATATGGAAATATGCTACTAATGCAAATATAGAAATATTCTATTAATTAATTAGATGTAAATATGAATGTAAATATGCTAGATCTAGGGTTTCAAGCTTAATGAATTGTAGTGGATAGGAAGCACGGAAATGTAAATATTCTAGAACTCAAATGTTAACTATTCTGACCTTTTTAACTCCAACTCTCGTATGCGAGCAAAAGGAATGACCATCGATCGATGGCTAAGGCCTGGTGTCAATCGAATGTGAAATCAGAAGGAAGTATTGGCGAGATTTGATAAGTCCACTAGACTTATTAGACCAGCTCTCGCATGTGCCTAATAGGCTAGTTCAACATAATCTATTATGGCACAGAACCTACTCTTGTAGTTGTCTATGTCCTATCATCGAGATCCTAGTTAGCTACTATAGAATGCAAGCATTTAGAACAACTCAATTGATGGATATTAACTTAACCTAACAATCATATTTTGGCGCTAATCCATGATTGCTATCATTCAACCCTAAATCTAATTAGTAACTACTCAAACCTGATATTTGTCACATAAATCATAGATGAATAGAATATATATGAAATATAAAATATTAAAAACCAAAGGAGTTCCAGGAGGAGTATGAAGGAATCTCTCCTTTCTCACCTAATACAAAATGAATGGAACTAAAAGGCTGTGTAAAACTTCTATTGTCTCATGTAGTGTATCCTCTCTCTGTTGTTTTCTCATGACATAAATATAAAGCCCCTAAAATTAGGTCAAAACTCGTCCAGGGTATTTTTGTCATTCGGACTTGGGCTTTGATCATCGATCGACGACAAGTGTGCTAGATCGATTGCTCTCAAGCTTCAATCATCGACCGACACCACGTGTATTCCATCGATCAATGACTTTGTCGACTCCCTGGATGATCAGCTATGGATTATTCTCTTCAAGATGCTACAAAAGCTCCAAGTATCTCATATATCTTCAAAACGTTCATGGACCTGTAAATACTCTAAAACATAGCCTAGACACACATAAAAAAACTCTAAATAGACTCTAAATAGAGACTATAACATGGCCAAAGACTGGTAATAAATATGCTATATCAACAGAGTTTCAAAAACACTTAGGAAATAACAAGACAACTAATTGACAACTAACATATGACCAAGTTTAAATTCAAAAGTTAGGCTCCTCTTCTTCTTTGGCCGACTTGTAAAATGAGTTGGGCTAAGTTTCAACAAGAGGCTTATGCGCAGTGTTGTGTCCAAGCCTCATTAAAAAACTTGTCTGAAAAACCTAGTGGGACAAAACCAAACCAATGAAAAGATTACAAGTCACAACACCTCTCTTGATGAATGATCTAGGAGGCTTGAATCACAACCAGTATGGTTGGATCAGCACACACTAGATTGCCATGGATAGTGTGTACGAGTTGATGAACGGCTTGTTGAAATCTTGCTTGCTTTGATCTAGTCATTGGACCCGGTGGTACATTCAAGTCTTTGTCATAAGGCATCCACTCAGACCATCCACGGAGGTGCATCCAATGGGTTGAATTGACTCAGTCGCATCCACATAAATTCATCCACTGGGTTTGACATGGGTGGTGTTTATTGTTCTAGCAGGGTATAAATATCCTAAACAATTAACTATCAGATTAACCCTATTCTTAACACACAAAATAATACTCTTGCCATGAGAGATCAGGTGTAGTACTTAGGGATCGAATCCACAAAGAGCAAAGGCATACTATACATTTCTTATTTCTAAAGACTAAGTTAGGTAAATATATATATATTAGTGGTGAACAATCAATTTAAGAAAATATTCCTTATCAAGAGGTAGGATGCAATATGGGAATATGCTACTAATGCAATATGGGAATATGCTACTAATGCAATTATGGAAATATGCTACTAATTAAATAGATGTAAATATAAATGAAATATGATAGATCTAGGGTTTCAAACTAAATGGATTATATGGGATAGGAAGCATGTAAATGTAAATATACTAGAACTCAAATGTTAAATATTATGACCTTTTTAACTCCAACTCTCGTATGCGAGCAAAAGAAAAGACCATCGATCGACGGCTAAGTCCTGGTGTCGATCGACAGTGAAATCAGAAGGAAGTATGGACGGGATTGATAAGTCCACCAGACTTATTAGACCAGCTCTTGCATGCGCCTAACAGCCTAGTTCAACATAATCTATTCTGGCACAGAACCTACTCTTGTAGTTGTCCATGTCCTATCAACGACATCCTAGTTAGCTACTCTAGAATGTAAGCATTAAGCACAACTCAATTGATGGATATTAACTTAACCTGACAATCCTATTTTTGGGATATTCCATGATTTATATCATTCAACACTAAATCTAATTGATAACTATTCAAACATGATCTATGTCGAAGAAATCATAGATAAGATAGATATGAAATATAAAATAAATAAAAACCAAATGAGTTCCAGGAGGACTCTGAAGGAGTTCCTGCTTTCTCTCCTAACCCTAATACAAAATAGATAGAATAAAGCTAAAATGCTCTGTCTAAAATTATTCTCTTCCTTTCTTTCTTATTCTCAAGACATAAATATAAAACCCTAAATTTAGGTCAAAAATCGTCTACTGCATTTACGTCATTCTGACTTGGCTTTGAAATCTGCTATCATCGATCGATGGCAAGTGTGCTACATCGATCGACCTTGGGCTTTAATCATCGGTCGGCGCCAAGTGTATTCCATCGATTGATGGCTTCGTCGACTCCCTACGTTACTGGACCTGTAAATACTCTAAAATATAGCCTAGACACACATAAAAGACTCTAAATAGAGCATATATCATGGCCTAAAACTGATAATAAATAGGCTATATCAACTCCCCCAGACTTAACCTTTTGCTTGTCCTCAAGCAAACAAAGTCTGTGAAAAAGGTTTTGAAAAGTGGAGACTCGCATAATATCTAAGTATAACTATCACCCTACTTTGTTGCAACCACATCCTATAAAGTCAATCATAGAGAAACTTTATGTACCCAATCCTAGTAAATCCTTCCATTCAGTATGGATAAGGCTGATCATATCAGCCTATCAGTACGTGTGGGTAGATTTTGCATGGCCAGATGGACTAGTTTGGACAGTCTTGGTCCTTCCAGGCAGTACGGATGGCTGATCATATCAGCCTATCAGTACATAAGGGTCATTTTCCATGTACTGATGGGACCAGTTTGGACAGTCCATGATCCGTTGAGTTAAATCCTTCCATTCAGTATGGATAAGGCTGATCATATCAGCCTATCAGTACGTATGGGTTGATTTTTCATGGCCTGAATGACCAGTCTGGACAGTCCTTGGTCCTTCCAGGCAGTACGGAAGGCTGATTGTATCAGCCTATCAGTACGTATGGGTCATTTTTCATGTATTGATGGGACCAGTCTGGACAATCCATGGTCCGTTGAGTTAAATCCTTCCATTCAGTATGGATAAGGCTGATCATATCAGCCTATCAGTACGTATGGGTCAATTTTTCATCGCCTGAATGACCAGTGTGGACAGTCCTTGGTCCTTCCAGGCAGTACGGACGGCTGATCGTATCAGCCTATCAGTACATATAATTCATTTTTCATGTACTAATGGGGCCAGTCCGAACAGTTCATGGTCCGTTGAGTTAAATCCTTCCATTCAGTATGGATAAGGCTGATCATATCATCCTATCAGTACGTGTGGGTCGATTTTTCATCGCCTGAATGACCAGGGTGGACAGTCCTTGGTCCTTCCAGGCAGTACGGACGGCTGATCGTATCAGCCTATCAGTCCATATGGTTCATTTTTCATGTACTGATGGGGCCAGTCTGGACAGTCCATGGTCCGTTGAGTTAAATCATTCCATTAAGTATGGATAAGGCTGATCATATCAGCCTATCAGTACGTGTGGGTCGATTTTTCATCGCCTGAATGACTAGTCTGGACAGTCTTTGGTCCTTCCAGGCAGTACACACGGCTGATCGTATCAGCCTATCAGTACATATGGGTCATTTTTCATGTACTGATGGGGCCAGTCTGGACAGTCCATGGTCCTTTGAGTTAAATCATTCCATTCAGTATGGATAAGGCTGATCATATCAGCCTATCAGTTCGTGTGGGTCGATTTTTCATCGCCTGAATGACTAGTCTGGACAGTCCTTGGTCCTTCCAGGCAGTACACACGGCTGATCGTATCAGCCTATCATTACATATGGTTCATTTTTCATCTACTGATGGGGCCAATCTGGACAGTCCATGGTCCGTTGAGTTAAATCCTTCCATTCAGTACGGATAAGGCTGATCATATCAGCCTATCAGTACGTGTGGGTCTATTTTTCATCACCTGAATGACCAGTCTGGACAGTCCTTGGTCCTTCCAGGCAGTACGGACGGCTGATCGTATCAGCCTTTCAGTATATATGGTTCATTTACATATACTGATGGGGCCAGTCTGGACAGTCCATGGTCCGTTGAGTTAAATCCTACCATTTAGTATGGTTAAGGCTGATCATATCAGCCTATAAGTACGTATGGGTCATTTTTCATGTATTGATGGGACCAGTCTGGACAATCCATGGTCCGTTGAGTTAAATCCTTCCATTCAGTATGGATAAGGCTGATCATATCAGCCTATCAGTACGTGTGGGTTGATTTTTCATCGCCTGAATGACCAGTCTGGATAGTCCTTGGTCCTTCCAGGCAGTACGGATGGCTGATCAGATCAGCCTATCAGTATGTATGGGTCATTTTTCATGTATTGATGGGACCAGTCTGGACAATCCATGGTCCGTTGAGTTAAATCATTCCATTCAGTATGGATAAGGCTGATCATATCAGCCTATCAGTACGTGTGGGTCGATTTTTCATCGCCTGAATGACTAGTATGGACAGTCCTTGGTCCTTCCAGGCAGCACACACGTCTGATCATATCAGCCTATCAGTACATATGGTTCATTTTCCATCTACTGATGGGGCCAATCTGGACAGTCCGTGGTCCGTTGAGTTAAATCCTTCCATTCAGTACGGATAAGGCTGATCATATCAGCATATCAGTACCTGTGGGTCTATTTTTCATCGCCAGCTGGACCAGTCTAGAGAGTCCTTGTTCCTTCCAGGAAGTACGGATGGCTGATCGTATCAGCCTATCAGTACGTATTGGTCAGTTTTTCATGTACTGATGGGACCAGTCTGGACAGTCCATGGTATGTTGAGTTAAATCCTTTGATTCAGTACGGTTAAGGCTGATCATATCAGCCTATCAGTAAGTATGGGTCATTTTTCATGTATTGATGGGACCAGTCTGGACAATCCATGGTCCGTTGAGTTAAATCCTTCCATTCAGTATGGATAAGGCTGATCATATCAGCCTATCAGTACGTGTGGGTCGATTTTTCATTGTCTGAATGACCAGTCTGGCCAGTCCTTGGTCCTTCCAGGCAGTACGGACGGCTGATCGTATCAGCCTATCAGTACATATGGTTCATTTTTCATGTACTGATTGGGCCAGTCTGGATAGTCCATGGTCCGTTGAGTTAAATCCTTCCATTCAGTATGGATAAGGCTGATCATATCAGCCTATCAGTACGTGTGGGTAGATTTTTCATGGCCAGATGGACTAGTCTGGACAGTCTTGGTCCTTCCAGGCAGTACGGATGGCTGATCATATCAGCCTATCAGTACATATGGGTCATTTTTTATGTACTGATGGTACCAGTTTGGACAGTCCATGGTCCGTTGAGTTAAATCCTTCCATTCAATATGGATAAGGCTGATCATATCAGCCTATCAGTACGTATGGGTCGATTTTTCATCGCCTAAATGACCAGTGTGGACAGTCCTTGGTCCTTCCAGGCAGTACGGACAGCTAATCGTATCAGCCTATCAGTACAGATGGTTCATTTTTCATGTACTAATGGGGCCAGTCTGAACAGTTCATGGTCCGTTGAGTTAAATCCTTCCATTTAGTATGGATAAGGCTGATCATATCATCCTATCTGTACGTGTGGGTCGATTTTTCATCGCCTGAATGACCTGTGTGGACAGTCCTTGGTCCTTCCTGGCAGTACGGACGGCTGATCGTATCAGCCTATCAGTACATATGGTTCATTTTTCATGTACTGATGGGGCCAGTCTGGACAGTCCATGGTCCGTTGAGTTAAATCATTCCATTCAGTATGGATAAGGCTGATCATATCAGCCTATCAGTACGTAATGGTCGATTTTTCATCGCCTGAATGACTAGTCTGGACAGTCCTTGGTCCTTCCAGGCAGTACA
>MU107244.1:3259-59899 GCA_012274485.2 Sinapis alba | reverse complement strand
AGTGTACAAACTAAATTATGATCTGTTATATTAAGTGCTTGTTTTTAACTTCAGCTTATTACTTATTACTAGAGTTTCTCAAAGTTACAGAAAAATATCATAATTTGTTGACAAATAAACAAATTCACTTCTTAGATAATAATATAGATAGATAGATATCATATGAAATTTTTATTAATAAAATAAAATATTTTAATATAATTTAATTGTATAATTAAATTTAAATTAAAATTTTTTAAACCAATAGTATTACGACAACTTTTTCCTGAGGAAACCATCTCATAATTTTCTTATCCACTTATTATTTTTTTACGAGAAAGTCGTTGAGAGGTATATATACATAAAGTACACCCGAATAGACTACAACCCAAGTGCTTAAAAGTCTTCTCCTCGAATTTCTCTGTCCGAATACCTTTCGCGTATCCAACGATGGCCAACGTTGAAGAGACAACGAAGAAGAAGTTACAGACAAGCTACTTCGATGTGGTCGGAATCTGCTGTTCATCTGAAGTTTCTCTTGTCGGAGACGTTCTCCGTCCTCTTGACGGCGTCAAAGAATTCTCCGTCATCGTCCCTTCTAGAACCGTCATCGTTGTCCACGACATCCTCTTGATTTCTCCTCTTCAAATCGGTACATAACTTTAAAAACAAAATTTATGTATTTTACTTGATTCTGATATTAATATCGATTTCTTGACAGTCAAGGCACTGAATCAAGCTAGGTTAGAAGCTAGCGTGAGACCATACGGAGAGACAAGCTTGACTAGTCAATGGCCAAGCCCTTTTGCTGTTGTTTCTGGTGTATTGCTTGTTCTCTCATTCCTCAAATACTTTTATAGTCCTCTTGAGTGGTTCGCTCTTGTTGCTGTGGTGGCTGGAGTTTTTCCTATTCTCGCTAAAGCTGTTGCTTCTGTCACAAGGTTTAGGGTTGACATCAACACTCTCACTCTGATTGCTGGTAAAATATCAATTATGATGGAATGATCTGAGTGCAGGAGAGGTTGTGTTGGTGTGCTAATGCATCTAGTTGTGTTCTTGACAGTGATTGCAACAGTATGTATGGAGGATTATACAGAAGCTGCTACAATTGTGTTTCTATTCTCTGTTGCAGATTGGCTCGAGTCAAGTGCTGCTCACAAGGTTTGCTTCTGTATAAGAGTTTCTATATTGAAAGAAACAAATGTTTTACTTCTGTTTGTTCATCATTGTTCTGAAGTAACAATTGTTTTCAGGCAAGCACAGTGATGTCGTCGCTGATGAGCTTAGCGCCTAGAAAGGCAGTGATAGCGGAAACTGGACTAGAAGTTGACGTCCATGAGGTTGGTATAGACACAGTTGTTTCAGTTAAAGCTGGAGAAAGTATACCGATCGATGGAGTTGTAGTGGATGGAAGCTGTGATGTTGATGAGAAAACGTTGACAGGAGAATCCTTCCCTGTCTCCAAACAGAGAGACTCAACTGTTTTGGCTGCTACCATAAATCTTAATGGTACCAAAACAATATCATTCTCTTGGTCTTTACATGATCTTAATCTTTCAGCTCACTGACACAGTTTTTTTTGTATTGAAGGTTATATAAAGGTAAAAACTACAGCTCTAGCCACAGACTGTGTGGTTGCAAAAATGACTAAGCTTGTAGAAGAAGCACAGAAAAGCCAAACCAAAACTCAAAGGTTTATTGACAAATGTTCTCGCTACTACACTCCAGGTCAGTAATCAGAACTGGTCATGAGATTTATTGGACTTAAAACAATACAAATATTTTTCTTAAAGAATTTGGGGCCGAATGATATACACATATTAACCATATATACTTTGGGACAATAGGCGAATATTTCATCTTATTATACCTATGACCGGTTTTGTTAGTAATCATATGTAATATTCTTACAAATTTTAAAACATAATGTGATGAGTTTCATATATAGATCATGATCTGGATCACATTTTTCTTTTGTTGTTTGTTCAGCTGTTGTTGTAGTAGCAGCATGCTTTGCTGTCATCCCGGTCCTGTTAAAGGTTGACAACCTCAGCCATTGGTTTCACTTAGCACTTGTAGTGTTAGTAAGCGGTTGTCCATGTGGTCTTATCCTATCCACACCCGTTGCTACCTTTTGTGCTCTCACCAAGGCAGCTACCTCCGGGTTTCTGATCAAAACCGGTGATTGTCTAGAAACCTTGGCCAAGATCAGGATTGCTGCTTTTGACAAAACAGGAACTATTACAAAAGCTGAGTTCACGGTCTCGGATTTTAAGTCTCTTTCTCGCAATATCAATCTAAAAACATTGCTTTACTGGTAAAGTATCTATGTTTTTTTTTTCCCCACTTAGCATATGTGATGAAATGGATGCGTAGATACTTTTTGTGATGTTTCCATCATAGGGTCTCGAGCATCGAAAGCAAGTCAAGCCATCCAATGGCAGCTGCACTTATTGACTATGCGAGATCAGTTTCTGTTGAGCCTACACCTGATATGGTCGAGAACTTTCAGAACTTTCCAGGAGAAGGAGTTTATGGGAGAATAGTTGGTCAAGATATCTACATTGGAAACAAAAGAATTGCACAAAGAGCTGGATACTTAAGTACAGGTCTCAAAACTTTGCAACTAAAGCTAGTAACATTCTTTTTTTTTATGATCAATCATGAGTGTTGTTATATTGTTCTTTACCTATCTAACATTTTCAAGATTTCTTCTATGTGGATGTTAAATAAAGTTCCGGGTGCTGAAGCTAATATGAAGCGGGGTAAGACCATTGGTTACATATACATTGGAGAAGAACTAACCGGTAGTTTCAACCTTTTGGACGGTTGTCGACATGGGGCTGCTCAAGCTCTCCAGGAGCTCAAGTCCTTAAACATCAAAACTGCAATGCTCACAGGAGATAACCGAGATGCAGCCATGTCTATTCAAGAACAGGTGAAGCAGAGTCATTATCTTCTCACTCCCCTGTCTCTATTTTAGTAGTAACGTTAATCAGTTTTCCAGCTAGGGAATGCTTTGGATATAGTTCATGCAGAGCTTCTTCCACAAGACAAAGCAAGAATCATTGACGAGTTCAAGAGCCAAGGGCCTACCATGATGGTAGGAGATGGGCTTAACGATGCACCAGCCTTAGCTAAAGCAGACATTGGCATTTCAATGGGGATCTCAGGGTCAGCACTTGCGACAGAGACAGGAGATATCATTCTTATGTCAAACGACATTAACAAGATTCCTAAAGGGATGAGACTAGCGAGGAGAAGTCATAAGAAAGTGATTGAGAATGTGGTTTTGTCTGTGGGCATAAAAGGAGCTATCATGGTGCTTGGTTTGGTAGGTTACCCTCTCATTTGGGCAGCTGTTCTTGCTGATGCAGGAACTTGTTTGCTTGTGATACTCAATAGTATGATGCTTTTACGTGATGAGCGTGAAGCCCCGCCTGTATGTTACCGTGCTTCTCCTTCGTCCCCGGTGAAGCTTGAGGAGCCTGAAGTGGACGATCTAGAAGTGGGCTTGTTGCAGAAGAGTGGGGAGAGAAGTAAAAAGAGTTGTCGTTCTGGTTGTTGTAGTGGCCCCAAGGACAAGCAACAAAACTGAAAACAATCCTTTGATTTAGAGGGTTTCTGAATATGTAAGTAATAAATGTTATAGGATTGAATGTGTTCTAATTTGTATGCCAAGTATTTGGAAACTATTGTGGCGGAAGATGCAAAACTTATGCCAATTAGCCGCATTTTAATACTATATATATATTTGTGAATGATATTTTACGAAATCTAAGATATATATGGTCTGTGCACAAAAAAAAGAAAGATATATATGGTCAAATCATCTGAAGATCTATCTTGTTTAAGTCCTTTTGCTATTGTAATTTATAGTTTGTCTCTAAGAGGATATCTAATTCTCTCTTCTCATTGTAATTCTTGAATTTGAAGTTAATGAAAGTTGTGTTTCAAAAAATATATGGTCATAATATCATAAAAGCACTTTTATGTTTTTACACCAAGAATTCCGGAGTTCGAATATAACTCATCAAGATAGATAACCCACTGGATTTTTAAAATATTAACAAAAAAATAGATACCCATTCTGATTTATAATTTGAAAGATTTTACATAATTGGTACCTTTTAAAATAAATATGAAAATTACAGGAAGTGGAGAATTTTTGAAATATTTTAATATCTAATATAACATGATATAGATTTTTCCTACCAAAGCTTATTAGATTTGCATATAGGAAAAATACTTGATTCATGGGTTTATGGATATTAACAGGTCAAAAATGCTAAAGAATTTTATTTATCTCTCTTTAATTGTTTCTCGGTCAATGAAGGGAACAATACAAGAGAAGATGATAGAGAGGGCGTTGATTCCTTTAAACATATGGTTAAACGCCATGTGACTGATTAGAGGCGTGAAGACTTATAACTCTGCCCAAATAATTCAGATGCCAACTAATGATTGACCCAATTGGTTTAACTTAACTGGAAACAAATCTTTGGTGGTTTCTTAAACATCATTATTCGGATATCTTAATTTGAGTCTCTTAAAATACAACACAACAATTACATGGTTTAAATCTAATAAATTTCAACATTACGTATGTTTAATTTTAACTGGGCTCTTGAAGTATAATCATCATTACGTATTTAAATTTTATAAATTCATTACTCTACTTAAACCCACCTTAAGTTGCCAACGCTACCAGGAGATGTCTAAAGATTATATTAAAAATTTATGGCTCTTTTAATTTAAAATAAGTCAGAAGTCTAACATATTAAATCTGTAATCGGTGTAATTATATGTACTTTTGTGAAGCATCGAATTAATTTTTGAAATTAACTAACATAGCTTCTAAATTCATTTTAAAAAAATAGTCCAGATGAAAAGAAAGATACTCCCAAAGTAATAAACAATGAATTTAACCCAAAAGTAAAAGAATAATCTTACATAAGCATTGGGATGATACAAAGGTACGTAAATGTGCAAGTAATTAACTACAGAAACTCTTAACTACATATATTGAGTCAACACATACTGCCACTTCTCTCTAGTGGACGTCTTAACGAACACCCTAATGATTTTAGGCTTTTTAGCTTGTCCTATTCTAATCGATGATTAAATATAGCATCCGGCACTTTTTAGATAAGAATAAATTATATCATCGAGACAAAAATAATTTTCTAAATGATTCTAATATTCATTCAAGAGAACAGATCTAATTTAGCAATTATTAACATATTGTAAACTGTAAAGTCACTAGTCAATGTCATGACTCATGATGTAACAAACTCTTGTTTCTATTTATTCTGTTATTAATCGAACTATTTCTTTTATTTGTATGATTAAAAAGATTTCGGAGTGAATCCACTAACACAACTCTTCTTCTTTGAAAGTGTATCCAAGTTCAAATCCGGATGATATTTGAAGTTACGGGTTCAATTTTTTGAAAACTATTGTGATAATCAAAATTATGGGTTAATAAAAGCTTATCTAGCGTAATAATCAAAATTTGCATGGAAAGCTAGCTGCTTATGATTAACTTAATTGGCCGTTAGTATTACAATGACATGCTTTGTCTTTTTAAAAACCTTTTTTTTTAGCCGCCATGCAAGGGAGGCACTAAAATGATTAATAAAAGATAACATCAACAACTCAATTATTGACAATATTACAGCATCAAGGAACATGTTCGTGACCTTGATGCCCGATTTAATTATTAAATTATAAATCTTCTTTCATGGTGTTTTTGGGATCAGTTTATAAATAATTTCTAGAGAACTATTAGAAACTGTTTCCAATAAGACAATTATAGATTACTTTAACAAATAAAGAGAGAGACAACTACGGATTAGGTCTTTTTAGAAAATTATATTTGGATTAGGTCTTATTACTATTATTTTTTTAAATAAATTTGGGTCTTATTTTGTCCCAATGAAAATCAGTATATGAAAATACATACAAATTAGTTGAAATTTATTCGTCTAAGAAAATTTCTAATTAATAATATATAGTATATCATAAGATAAAATAAAGTACGTTTTATACTTTTTCAGTGATATGGATTTCAAGATTTAACGTCATCATATCAAGTAAGTTTCGCATGCATGAAACAAATATTTATGATGAGAATACCAGTTTTGGTATCATAACTCATAACCATATTCCAATAGCGGTTTTAGATCTTAGAATAAAACTGAAATTTCGATCAGAGCTACTTATATAAAATGGACTGATTCATGAATCGCTTGAAAAATAAAGCTTCACTCAAATTTATAGAAATAGCTTGTTTTGTATATATACTTTTCACGTTGTAAGACTAAACAATGCCTTATATATAAATCTGTACGAAATATTTTCAATACATGACTAAGGTATTGCCACTAGACTAGCTAATTTTCTAAGCCTATTTTATAAATTTTCAATAATTTCAGAATGTGAATTTGTTAATTTTCAAAAAGTCAACATTCGATTATATTTCCATGTTTTAATTTTTAAAAAAGGTAGACGCCTTTTAGTAAAATCAAATAAGATGAATTCTTCTTCTTGTCACAGGTTGGTGTGAAGTGGTAACATGCGATTGAGTTGTCAAAGATAAGCATGCATGCATGCATATATGATACATATATACAAATAGGGATTCATAGTGTAGTCTTCACATATGTAAGATTACCCACAAACCAAAAAAATGTAACTAATAATTTTATCGTTTCGTTTTTAATTAAGAGTCCAGCCTATTCGAGCTCTGCAATGATCAATTTTATACATCTGCAATCACTGTCTCCATCAGTATAGACCAGTAGATTACAGCTAGTTTCTTGATTTACTTGATAATTAACACAAATATAGAAAGAACAATTAAATTACTAAATATGAGCCTCACCTTAGCCTCCTCTCAAGTTGTCAATATCAAGATGGAGTGTTCATCCACATGCCTAACAGTTTCTCCTGCTTATTTTAATTCATTGTTGAGCACATCATCTTCAGACTAATCATCAATTATTATATTTAAATAACTCAAATGGTACCATTTCCTTCATTAAAATTACTCTTTCTATCTCCTATAAGAAGAGACTCCTTCCAAACCAAACCAAACCAAACCAATACAATAAATATAATTAGCCATGGAGAAGAAGACTAACCAAACCATCTTCTCCATATTTACTCTTCTTCTTCTATTTTCTTCATGTGTGTCTGCTCAGCTTCGGACAGGTTTCTACCAGAACTCATGTCCGAACGTAGAAAGCATTGTCCGTAACGCCGTCCGTCAAAAATTCCAGCAGACTTTTGTCACTGCTCCAGCCACCCTCCGCCTCTTCTTCCACGATTGCTTCGTTCGTGTACGTAAATACATATATTTATTTTCTTAATTTAGAGATTAAAATATCTCTTTTTTACATATATTATTCTCCAAACAAAACATTAAAATTTTACGTACTTAACTTTCTTGTTTTATATGAATATTTAGGGATGTGATGCTTCCATATTGATAGCATCTCCGTCGGAGAAAGATCATCCAGATGACATATCATTGGCCGGAGACGGATTCGACACGGTGGTGAAGGCGAAGCAGGCCGTTGATAGAGATCCTAAATGCCGCAACAAAGTTTCATGTGCTGACATTTTGGCTCTCGCTACTCGTGAAGTCGTCGTTTTGGTAATATACCCTTTTTCTAGTAACATATACTCCGTATTAATATTCATCATTCTTTCTTGTCCTTAATTTCTTGTCCTTGCGGGCGAAAAGCTAGACATAAATAAATATAAAAAGCATAGTTCGAGTTAAAAAGAAAAAAAAATATAAGCACGGTTTGAGTTGAAAATGTAATCTGTATATATGTATATAATGTCACACCTTTTGTTGTCGGTTCGTAATCATTTTATACAAGTACAACTAACAAGAGGTCATATAGTCAGGAGAATGATTGATTATATCATTAAATCATATCATTATAATAATTTTAATCGGATAATTAATAATAAAATGTGTAGACCGGAGGACCTAGCTACCCGGTGGAGTTAGGGAGGAGAGATGGCAGATTATCTACGAAAGCAAGCGTTCAAAACAATTTGCCACAGCCCGGTTTTAACTTAAACCAGCTCAACGCCATGTTCAACCGTCATGGTCTCTCTCAAACCGACATGATCGCCCTCTCAGGTTCGTACCAAACCAAACAAAACTATTGAGATAATCCATGACTATTGCAGGGTTCTTAAAACATGATTGTTAGCGTAATATAATTAAATATTTAAAAACCGTCTTTTAATTTATTTTTAATTAAAGTTGAGAGATAATTCTTATATTACGTTAAAAATTTTACCTAAGAACTCGCAATAATCATGCATTAGAAATGAAAATAAACACCATATATTATTGTAATTTCAGGAGCGCACACTCTCGGATTCGCACATTGTGGGAAATTCTCAAAGCGGATTTACAATTTTAGCCCTAGAACCAGTATTGATCCGAGTTTGAACCGTGGCTACGCGCTTCAGCTTCGCCAGATGTGCCCGCAACGTGTGGATCCACGTATCGCGATCAACATGGACCCGACCACGCCACGTACTTTCGACAACGCTTATTTCAAGAACCTTCAACAAGGAAGGGGTCTTTTCACGTCTGATCAGGTATTGTTTACAGACCAACGGTCTAGAGCTACGGTTAACTCGTTTGCCAACAGTGAAACAGCTTTTAGGCAAGCTTTTATCTCAGCCATCACGAAGTTGGGTCGTGTTGGGGTTAAGACTGGTAATGCTGGTGAGATTCGAAGGGATTGTTCACGTGTCAATTAGTTTGATTTGAGGGGTTTTGTTTCTTTTATATTTCTTAAGAAGATTTGGTGTTTTTTTTCTTCTTAATAATAAAGTATCGGAAATGGAAACGTGAATTAAATAATAAGAGGCTTTATTTCGTTTCTCTTCTTCTTTTGTATCATGCTCACAAGGATAAGAAAATACACGTTTTCAAAGAGGATGATGATGCAATTGTCTTCTATAGTAGTAAGAGGTTCCCATTGAAATAAAACTGTTTCAACACATTTTTTATTTTTTCTAAAATAAATATTATTATTTTTTCCTCTATTCAAAGAGGAAGAAATAATATTTTTCTATATTGTGAAATATTTTGAAACAAACCTCATCTCTTAATAGAATCTCTCTAATTTAGAGTAAAAAGATAGCAAAAAATATATTGAAATGATCTCACCCGTTTAAAACAGAGGTTGAATCTTTGGAAGTGGAAGAGTTTTTATGTAGAAAAGATTTCATATATAGTATATGTATATATGTGTTTTTTATAGGTTTGCATGTTAAGCTTTTGAGTGTTTTCTTTTATTATTATAAAGTTCTATTTATAAATTTCCTTATTTCTAAGTATTCTTTTATTTTACGCTTTGAGTTTTAAGGATGTAAGTAAGTTACTAAGTTGATATGTAATAGACACACACAATATAAATTTCTTTTTATAATAGAAGTTTTGAAAATTTAACATTTTTCATGGTGGATTCCAGACATTATTCTTCAAGTTCATAAGCGAAAAACTCTTCTCATACTATCAAGCCAGGATAACTTGACTAGCAAGATCTCTCCTTATGTAGACAAACCTTAAGAGGTCATGAAAAAAATGAAAAAAAAAAGCAGACAACAAAAACACAAACAAGAGGAAAAGGATCAATCATGCGTTTGGTTTGTTCTTCTTTTTGAGACTAGACAGTGTAGTGTTCTGGAGTATCAATGTCCAAGCCCTTCAGTTTTGCAACTGATTCCACATGTCCTTTGAGTGTGTGCAGCTCCCTAAGCCTGTTGTTAACATATAAAACATGCAGTTAGTGTTTAGGTGCAGTCAAAGAATCGAAAAATACTTCAACGTCGAGACAAAGGTTTAGTATACCTAGCAATCTCAGCTCTTTTCTTGGCTTGCTCTGCAATCTCAGACAATTCTCTGTAACCTCCTTGCTCAGGAATGATGTGAACAGGTTCTTTTGGCTGCAAACCGTGAAGTGTCCTTTGAGCTACTGTCCATTGAGCCTCTCTCTCTTCTTTTCCAAAATCTTTCTTCGTCGTTAAAGCCGTCCTGTTCTCAGTCATGTTGAGCCAAGCCTTTCCAGTCAAGGTGTACCGAATGGCAAACTTGATGATGTCCAGTGGGAAGTATGTTATAATACTGTACATCCAGATAACTCCAGCCCATCCCCATCCAATACCCTTAACCTCTGCGAACTCCCAATTGGCGTAAACCGCAATTAAAGTGGCAACCTACATTGGGAACAAACAACATATTCGTTGATGACCTTTCCCTATCTCAATATGTGGAGTATTGATCATGATCTTCTTACCATTTGTGCAATGAGGAAAGCAATCATCAGTAATGCTCCAGGACGTTCAACAAATGACCAACTCCTTGATCTTGTGACGAAGATTAGAGCTTGACTAATGATACTAACTTGTAGATACACCGCACTCATTAGCTCGTGCTCATTACCCCTGATTGACCTCACACCAAACTTGTCCTGTAAATGGAAAGTGAAAGTTAGTTTAAAACTCTTTGATCAAAAAAAAAGAAGTTAGTTTAAAACTCTATACACTTAGCAAAGAATCACATATTAAATTATTACCGAGAAAAAGTCGGTCTCGTTTGCAACCCAGAAGAAAACAACAGTCATGATGGCTAGGTAGCTTCCAAGCACAACTCCAGTAGCAAAAATTTCTCTAAGTTTCCAGCTATCAGGCGTGGGAGATGGTGTGACTCTGTCCTTTGAAATTGTCATGATGGTACCTATAGAAACAGACATAAGTAACTAATTGTATAAATAACAGATATAATAAGTAACTTGCACAAACATATAAGATATGCAGTCTTAGCTCACCATCGTTAAGAATGGCAATGATCAGAACCATAAATGCTGAGAAGTCAAACTTCCATATGAGAGCAATAAGCATGAAACCAAGCACAATACGGATTGTGATTGAGACTGCATATATAGTGTAGTTCTTCATTCTCTGGAAAATAGCTCTGCTGGTGAGGACAGCACTGATGATAACGCTGAGTCCAGGCTCAGTGAGTACGATATCTGAAGCACCCCGAGCAGCATCCGTAGCATCATCCACAGCAATACCAATATCAGCTTTCTTCAAAGCAGGAGCATCGTTGACACCATCACCGGTCATTCCAACAATATGCTTCCTCTCCTGCAACTTCTTCACGATCTCGTATTTGTGCTCTGCAGTGTTCAACGCAAAGAAAGCTTAGATCTCATGTAACCAACCACCTTTTGCATTGAGAACATATATAAAAAAAGGATTAACCTGGGAAGACTCCAGCAAAACCATCAGCCTGTTCGATCAACTCCTCAACAGGAATGGATGCAAGTGCTGCGTCCTTGTGATTACCGAGAAGAGCTGAGGACGGATACATGTTTGTTCCCATTCCAAGTCTGCGACCAGTTTCCTTGCCAATAGCAAGTTGGTCACCTGGCCACATAAGTTGTACAAGAGAATGTTAGTGTGGAAATGCAAAGGTGTTTAGCTACCAGGACAAGACGAGTTTTCAACTCAAAATTAATTGGTAGTAAATAAATTGACATATTTTTGAATATTATAAGATCTTTCCAAACTTCTGATGTGAGACTATTATTACCAGTTATCATCTTGACGTTAACACCAAGATGTAAAGCCCTTCGAATGGTTTCGGCACTGTCATGTCTTGGGGGATCAAAAAGTGGCAATAAGCCAACAAACTCCCACCGTCCACCTGGGCTTTCCTTTGTTTTCTCTGGCACCGTCTAAAGAAGGAACACAAACAAATGATTCTTTGTTTCCAAGAAGAACTGAAACTAAATGAGTATCAAGTTAAGTACCTGGCGAGATACAGCCAACGACCTGAGACCACGCTCGGCATACTTTTCGATAATATCAAGCACCCTCTTGCTAAGGTCATTGCTGGCTTTGCAAAGTTCGAGTATCTGCTCGGGAGCACCTTTACTGACTCTGTGCCAGTTATCACTAGAGTCTACATAAGTCAAAGCAGTTCTCTTATCAGTAGGGTTGAATGGAAGGAAGTGAACCTCCCTAATTCCAGCTCGGGCCTCCTTTGGATCAGCAAGCATCCCAACCATGGCTGCATCAATGGCATCCTGATTCTCAATTCTTGAAGCCATAGCCGCAAATAAAAGAACTTGGTCTTTCTCCACACCCTTGCAGAAAACCTCAACCAAGTTTTTGTCCACACTCAGTTTGTTGAGGGTTAGCGTCCCTGTTTTGTCACTGCATAGCACATCCATCCCGGCCAATTCTTCAATGGCAGTCATACGCTTGGTGATGGCACCTTGCTGAGCAAGCTTGTGAGACCCAATAGCCATGGTGACAGACAAGACCGTAGGCATAGCAATAGGGATACCACCGATCAATAGGACCAAGAGATTATCAATTCCATCTCTGTACTTTCGGCGTTGGATAGGGTACATGACGAGAATCTCAATCACCATACCGATGGCAATGGAACAGATACAGAAGTTTCCAATAGCTGTAAGAACCTTCTGGAAATGTCCCACTTGGTTTGTGCTGTCCACAAGGTGAGCAGCTTTGCCGAAGAAGGTGTGAACACCTGTGGCGATAACAACTGCCTCGATCTCTCCTTGTTTACAGGTTGAGCCAGAGAAAACTCCTTGACCAGGGTGCTTGGTCACTGGGAGAGACTCTCCGGTAAGAGCAGACTGGTCCACCTTTAAAGGATCACCTTCTAGAAGACGAGCATCGGCAGGGATAATGTCTCCAAGTTTAATGCTAACGATATCTCCTGGGACAAGAATAGCAGCTTCTTGTTCACTCCATTTCCCATCCCTAAGAACCTATAAAACGGATTAAAATCACAAATAACATTAGCTCTAGAAGAAACTTTGATGCATTCTTTAGATCAACTTCACAAAGCAGTCTCTTGTGACAAACCTTGGTTTTAGGAGCAAGACCAGCCATGAGAGCAGCAGCGGCATTACCGGCATTGTTTTCTTCGATGAAACTGATGGTAGAGTTGATGACAAGAAGACAGATGATACCGACAAAATCCTGCCAATCCGGAGGCCTACCATCACCGTTGGCCAAAGCAATAGCCATGATTGCAGCAGCTTCCATGACCCATGAAAGAGGATTCCACATAAACCCCAAAAACTTGAGAATCTTGCTTTCCTGTAAACATTCATTGTGCAAAAAGACATTTTAGTAAACAAACAACAACTAAAATGCAATTAGCAAGAAAAGTGAATACCTTCTTCTCTTCGAGCTTGTTCAAGCCAAAGATCTGAACCCTGGCTTCTCCTTCCTGAGTCGTCAAACCTTCCTTCGTACATTTTAGCTGCTGGAAAACTTCCTCTATTGGAATTTTCTCCTGAAAAAATCAATGAGATAAACAGTTTGAACTAATTCAGACATTTACAAAAAAAAGACTTTCACATACTCAAGAAAATTATTTCTATATCTTCAGAAAGAGAAATCTTTGTCTTAAAAAAAACAATGAGGTTGGTCGGATGTTATGTAGCCGTTAGACTCGTTATAGATTTGGCGGGATATTTTTTTTTATAAAAAAATTAAACTCTCTGTTTACAGACAGAACATCTAATCCAAAATGAGAGTAACTGTGTGTGCAGATTTGTTCCCATTGAAGCAAAACCATAGAACAGGCATGATGATCAGATATAAACAAAAAATGGTTACCAGATCAACAGTCTCGTTCTTTATGTCCTGGAGACTCGACATCTCTGGCTTCCTTCACTTAAGGAAACTCTCAAACAACGACGGAGAAGTAGCACCAAAACGACAGCTGTGACAACCGTTTCACTCGATCATACAGAGTAATAAGAAGTATTAGGTGAAGGAGGCTGTATGTTGCAGAGTTGATACGAGTCTTGTTTTTATACTACTGAAAACGACGAATGTCTCCACCGTTTAGTTTTTGTGGGTCTCAAGACTCTCAACGAGTAGCCTCCATTTGTCACACCTTCTCCTTTTATTAATAGTTTATTTTAAATATTATATGAGATCAAATTATTTCAAAACCTATAAAAAAAATTATAAGTCAAGAGTTGTTTCTCCGGCCAATGAATCATTGTATCAGGAAAGAAAATAATTGGTGGAGGTGTTACGTACATTGCTGTGTGATTTTAGATAAAATTGACAAAAAGGCAACATACTTCTTGCTGCTTAATCTATTTGGTTACATATATTTTATTCCATACGTTATTCACTCTAAGAGTGTCACCTAGAATATATATTTCTTTACAAATTCATTACTTTAACCTATTTGGCTCCATTTGGAAAAGTTCTTGGTTCCATATATTTTATTCCATACGTAATTCACTCTGAGAGTGTCACCTAGAATATATATTTCTTTACAAATTCATTTTTAATGGTGTAGAAGATCATTCATCCAAGAACTTTTCTGCAGTTTTCAGAAAAAAAAAACACTAAATACTTTAATTCAATTTAACTAAAGTATTAAATTTCAATTTTGAAATAAAAATGAATTAATTGAAAGATGACATATATTTGATGAGGTTTTAAAGAATTCTGAAAATATCAATTTGAGATTGAACAAATAGTTAAGGAGATTGAACAAAAAAATAATATACATGATAAACATACTTTCAACATAAATTCTGATATTTCATTATTCTATGGATTTTTTTTTTGAAAAAGTTTATATGGAATTTCGTAAGAAGAGAAGACAATTGTTTGGGATTGATTGCCAAGAGCATAAGAAAACTAAAATTTTCAAAATATATAATAATGTTAATGATGTGAATGTATTCTTTAGTAAAAAGAGATTCTCAGATGTTACAAAAAGTACATCCTAACAACTATGGTTATATTTCCAAGATGTGATTCATCATCTAGGTATGTGCACGAAGAGTGCATGAAAATTTTCATATTTTCCTATAGATTTAAATATTTAAGTTTTGGATTACTTCTTTTATTTTTATAGGTTATTATTTTTATGAATTTGTGTATTTTAAAGTATTTTTTTTATTTTGTGCTTTGAACTTTTTTATATAAGGAGAGTTATATGTGATATATAATAGACACAAAAACACAATTTTATTTTCATTAATAAGAGTTTCAAATTGTGTTATATTTTGGTAGGTTTAATAAACCTGACAAGATCTCTCACAATAACCTCAAAAGGCTACAAAGTAAAACAAAACAAGGCAAAAAGATCAATCATATGTTTGATTTGTTATTCTTTTTGTGACTAGACAATGTTGTCAAGTGCATGATTTTATTTTCAAGTTTGTTGCTTGCAAACATGATTTTGATATAGGCTTAACGATTGATAAACTTAGCGATTTTTTACTATGTCATGTGGTACTGTATTAGATCAAGTTTTGTTTTCGCTTTTGAAGTTTGATCAACTATAGAAGTCCAACTAGTAACCAAAAATTTTAAGAGTAATTCTAAAAATTACTACCTTGGCTCTAACTACTTTCACCAATTAGATAACGACTTTAACCAACCAATTGACAACTTTGACAAATGTTATTACCTTGGCAAAAGACACAAAAGTTGATACTGACAAGCATAAGAGAACCATCAATTTTCAAATAGGATGATAATGTGATTGTGCGTTCCTTAGTAAAAAGATGTTTCAAATGTTACAACAATAAAGTGAATCCTAGCAACTATGGTTAACTTTTTAAGGCAAATGTAATTCATCATCCACAAAAAAGTTGAGGTCAAGTATTTTGGAAGGCAAGTCTTATACATGAAATATTTTATATTTTTTTAGTTTTACATATTTAAGTTTTTGGGTGATATGTAATAGTCACAAAAAATCATATTTTTCATTAATAAAATTTTCTTATACTTTCTTTTGGTGGGGAGAATTTTATTCTCTTGCAAACTTAAATTTAGTAGACTTAGCTCTTGCTAAACCTAGCAAGATCTCTCACAAAATAAAACTCAAGCGTTCAAGAAAAAAGGAAACAAAAGTGGAAACAAAAACAAGGGAAAAAGACCAATCATATGTTTGGTTTGGTTTGTTCTAATATGTTTGGTTTGGTTTGTTCTTTTTGTGACTAGACAGTGTAGTGTCCGGGAGTTTCAATGTCCAAGCCCTTCAACTTTGCAACTGATTCCACATGTCCTTTGAGTGTGTGCAGCTCCCTAAGCCTGTTGTTAACATATAAACATGCAGTTAGTGTTTAGGTGCAGTCAAAGAATGGAAAAATACTTCAACGTTGAGACAAGGTTTAGTATACCTAGCAATCTCAGCTCTTTTCTTGGCTTGCTCTGCAATCTCAGACAATTCTCTGTAACCTCCTCTCTCAGGGATGATGTTAACAGGTTCTTTTGGCTGCAAACCGTGAAGTGTCCTCTGAGCAACTGTCCATTGAGCCTCCCTCTCTTCTTTTCCAAAATCTTTCTTCGTCGTTAAAGCCGTCCTGTTCTCAGTCATGTTGAGCCAAGCCTTTCCAGTCAAGGCGTACCGAATGGCAAACTTGATAATGTCCAGTGGGAAGTATGTTATAATACTGTACATCCAGATAACTCCAGCCCATCCCCATCCAATACCCTTAACCTCTGCGAACTCCCAGTTAGCGTAAACCGCAATTAAAGTGGCAACCTACATTTGGAACAAACAACGTATTCATTTATGACCTTTCCCTATCTCAATATGTGGAGTACTGATCTTGATCTTCTTACCAGTTGTGCAATGAGGAAAGCAATCATCAGTAATGCTCCAGGACGTTCAACAAATGACCAACTCCTTGATCTTGTGACGAAGATTAGAGCTTGACTAATGATACTAACTTGTAGATACACCGCACTCATTAGCTCGTGCTCATTACCCCTGATTGACCTCACACCAAACTTGTCCTGTAAATGGAAAGTGAAAGTTAGTTTAAAACTCTTTGATCAAAAAAAAAGAAGTTAGTTTAAAACTCTATACACTTAGCAAAGAATCACATATTAAATTATTACCGAGAAAAAGTCGGTCTCGTTTGCAACCCAGAAGAAAACAACAGTCATGATGGCTAGGTAGCTTCCAAGCACAACTCCAGTAGCAAAAATTTCTCTAAGTTTCCAACTATCAGGCGTGGGAGATGGCGTGACTCTGTCCTTTGAAATTGTCATGATGGTACCTATAGAAACACATAAGTAACTAATTGTATAAAATAACGGATATAATAAGTAACTAATTGTACAAAACATATAAGATATGCAGTCTTAGCTCACCATCGTTAAGAATGGCAATGATCAGAACCATAAATGCTGAGAAGTCAAACTTCCATATGAGAGCAATAAGCATGAAACCAAGCACGATACGGATTGTGATTGAGACTGCATATATAGTGTAGTTCTTCATTCTCTGGAAAATAGCTCTGCTGGTGAGGACAGCACTGATGATAACGCTGAGTCCAGGCTCAGTGAGTACAATATCTGAAGCACCCCTAGCAGCATCTGTAGCATCATCCACAGCAATACCAATATCAGCTTTCTTCAAAGCAGGAGCATCGTTGACACCATCACCAGTCATTCCAACAATATGCTTCCTTTCTTGCAACTTCTTCACGATCTCGTATTTGTGCTCTGCAATGTCCAAAACAAAGAGGCTTAGATCTCATGTAACCAACCACCTTTGCATTGAGAGGATAAAAAAAAGAAAAACATTAACCTGGGAAGACTCCAGCAAAACCATCAGCCTGTTCGATCAACTCCTCAACAGGAATGGATGCAAGTGCTGTGTCCTTGTGATTACCGAGAAGAGCTGAGGACGGATACATGTTTGTTCCCATTCCAAGTCTGCGACCAGTTTCCTTGCCAATAGCAAGTTGGTCACCTGGCCACATAAATTGTACAAGAAAATGTTAGGGTGGAAACGCAAAGGTGTTTAACTACCAGGACAAGACGAGTTTTCAACTCAAAATCAATTGGTAGTAAATAAATTGAAACATTTTTTAATATTATTTAAGATCTTTCCAAACTTCTGATGTGAGACTTTATAATTACCAGTGATCATTTTGACGTTAACACCAAGATGTAAAGCCCTTCGAATGGTTTCGGCACTGTCATGTCTTGGGGGATCAAAAAGTGGCAATAATCCAACAAACTCCCAGCGTCCACCTGGGCTTTCCTTTGTTTTCTCTGGCACCGTCTAAAGAAGGAACACAAACAAATGATTATTTGTTTCCAAGAAGAAGTGAAACTAAATGAGTATCAAGTTAAGTACCTGGCGAGATACAGCCAATGACCTGAGACCACGCTCGGCATACTTTTCGATAATATCGAGCACCCTCTTGCTAAGGTCATTGCTGGCTTTGCAAAGTTCGAGGATCTGCTCGGGAGCACCTTTACTGACTCTGTGCCAGTTATCACTAGAGTCTACGTAAGTCAAAGCAGTTCTCTTATCAGTAGGGTTGAATGGAAGGAAGTGAACCTCCCTAATTCCAGCTCGGGCCTCCTTTGGATCAGCAAGCATCCCAACCATGGCTGCATCAATGGCATCCTGGTTCTCAATTCTTGAAGCCATAGCAGCAAACAAAAGAACTTGGTCTTTCTCCACACCCTTGCAGAAAACTTCAACCAAGTTTTTGTCCACACTCAGTTTGTTGAGGGTTAGCGTCCCTGTTTTGTCACTGCATAGCACATCCATCCCGGCCAATTCTTCGATGGCAGTCATACGCTTGGTGATGGCACCTTGCTGAGCAAGCTTGTGAGATCCAATAGCCATAGTGACAGACAAGACCGTAGGCATAGCAATGGGGATACCACCGATCAATAGGACCAAGAGATTATCAATTCCATCTCTGTACTTTCGGCGTTGGATAGGGTACATGACTAGAATCTCAATGACCATACCGATGGCAATGGAACAGATACAGAAGTTCCCAATAGCTGTAAGAACCTTCTGGAAATGTCCCACTTGGTTTGTGCTGTCCACAAGGTGAGCAGCTTTACCAAAGAAGGTGTGAACACCTGTGGCGATAACAACTGCCTCAATCTCTCCCTGTTTACAGGTTGAGCCAGAGAAAACTCCTTGGCCAGGGTGCTTGGTCACAGGGAGGGACTCTCCGGTAAGAGCAGACTGGTCCACCTTTAAAGGATCACCTTCGAGAAGACGAGCATCGGCAGGGATGATGTCTCCGAGCTTGATGCTAACAATATCTCCTGGGACAAGAATAGCAGCTTCTTGTTCACTCCATTTCCCATCCCTAAGAACCTATAAAACGGATTAAAATCAGAAATAACATTAGCTCTAGAAGAAACTTTGATGCATTCTTTAGATCAACTTCACAAAGCAGTCTCTTGTGACAAACCTTGGTTTTAGGAGCAAGACCAGCCATGAGAGCAGCGGCAGCATTACCGGCATTGTTTTCTTCAATGAAACTGATGGTAGAGTTGATGACAAGAAGACAGATGATACCGACAAAGTCCTGCCAATCCGGAGGCCTACCGTCACCGTTGGCCAAAGCAATAGCCATGATTGCAGCAGCTTCCATGACCCATGAAAGGGGATTCCACATAAACCCCAAAAACTTGAGAATCTTGCTTTCCTGTTTGCAAAAAGACATTTTAGTAAACAAACAACAACAAAAATGCAAATAGCAAGAAAAGTGAATACCTTCTTCTCTTCGAGCTTGTTGTAGCCAAATATCTGAACCCTGGCTTCTCCTTCCTGAGTCGTCAAACCTTCCTTCGTACATTTTAGCTGTTGGAAAACTTCCTCTATTGGAATTTTCTCCTGAAAAAAATCAGAGCAAAATACGATGAGATGAATAGTTAAAAGTAATTCAGACATTCACATACACAAGAAGATGTTCAGAAAGAGAAATCTTTGTCTTAAAAAGAACTAAGGACTTGGTCGGAACTATTTCTGTTCATGTGAATGATCTAAAATATCTCATACAGTCGTTAGAGTCGTTAAAGATTTGGCGGGAGTAATATAAAAATATAAAAGTATATGAACTTCTTGTTTACAGACAGAACATCTAATCCAAAACGAGAGTAACTGTGGGCTGATTTGTTCTCATTATAACAAAACCATAGAGCAGGTAAAGAAATAATTAAAAAAATAATGGAGTAAAAATATATGTTACCAGATCAACAGTCTCGTTCTTGATATCCTGGAGACTCGACATCTCTTCCTTCCTTCACTTAAAACGACAGATATGTCCACCGTTTCACTCGATCATACGAATTCCAGCGAGAGAGAAGTAATAAGAAGTTATTAGGTGAAGCAGGCTGTGTGTTGCAGAGTCGATACGAGTCCTCCTGTATTTATACTACTAAAAACGACGAATTCCTCGGCCGTTTTAGCTATTGTGGGCTTAATAAGTAGACTCCATTTGTCACCCCTTCTTAAATATATTATATTAATATATTTTAAAACTATATAGAGAAAAGATTATTTGCAAAATCTCTTTTTAAAATTTATAAGTCGAAGAGTTATTCCTCCCAATGAATCATTTTATCAGGAAGAAAACATTGGTGGAGGTGTTACACTGCTGTGGGATTTCAAATAAAATTGACAAAAAGGCAACATACTTCTTGCTTGCTTAGCGTAACATCTTATTAATTCTTTCAAGTCTTAGCCACCTATTTGGTTCTATGTATTCTTTATTCTATGCATAATTCATTCTGAAAGTGTCAACTAGTAATATATAGTTCTTTACAAATTCTTTTTTTAATGGTGTTGAATATCTTAGTCCTCCATGAGAATTTTTCTAAAGTTTTTTTTAAACAATATTTTAATTCAACTTAACTAAGTGTTGAATTCTAATTTTGAAAAATAAATTAGTTGAAAAATGACAAATATTTGATGAGGTTTTAGAGAATTCCCAAAAAAAATCATTTGAAAATTCCACTATGTTATCTATATGTCTTCATGTTTATCACTTTATTTTGTTTAATATTTTTTTTCATTTTGATGGTTTTTTATACATTTTAAGAAAGTGACTGAAAAGTATTTATATTCTTATTATTTATATCTATTTAATTAATAATAGTTTAAGATAAATTAATTTATTTTAATTAATATTAAATTTAAAACAAGATAAATTGAATTAAAATTTTATAACATCAATTTTTGTGCAAGCAAAATAAACTATATAAATGATAATATTTGTGAAACGGAAAGAATAGTTAGTAAGAACTCTTTATATGATTTTTTTTCAATGATATATTATAACAATAAGGTCCACAATAGCGTTTCGTTGACGACTTTTTTTGGTGTCGCAAGCAATTAAGCAAAGTAAATAGAAAGCTACGTATCGGATTAAGAAAAAGTAAAAAATAATACTATAGATTTTTTTTTAAAGAAAAAAGATTATTTAGGCTCATGGAATAATTAGAGCAAAAAAAGATAGTGTGTACAGTGCCAAAACAGAGGCATGCCTTGATACAAGAACACTAACCATAAGATTGGGAAAGAGTTATGATATAGGACAGATTTAATACATATTTCTTTTTTTTTTTCCTATAGGTTTACATATTTAGGATTTGTGTGTTGTTCTTTATTATTATTATTTTCATTTTCTGAATTTCCTTATTTTTAATTATAAAAGCCATACGTGATATTCAATAGAAAAAATAAATTTTATTTCAATTAATAAAAATTGCAGGATTTGCTTTGTTCGATTCTAAAGTTTTATTTTTCAATTTTTCTCTTGCAAACTTGATTTTGATTTAGGCTTATCGCTTGCTAAACCTAGAGATTTCCTACTGTCTCATGTGGTATCAGATTATGATTTATCATGTCTTTTTTGAAACTTTATCAACTATAGAGCTAATAGGTGATATGTAATACACACACAGAAAAAAAAAATTATTTTCATAAACAAAAGTTTCAAGTTTTTTTTTTTACATTTTTGATAATTCAAGAATTTTATCTCTTGTAAACTTGAATTTAGTTGACTTAGCTCTTGCTAAACCTAGCAAGATCTCTCACAATAACCTCAATTGATTGGTGAAGAAAGAAAACGAATAAAGTAGAAAGCAAAAACATGAAAACGAACAATCATATGTTTGGTTTGTTCTTATTTTTGTGACTAGACAGTGTAATGGCCTGGAGTTTCAATGTCCAAGCCTTTTAGCTTCGCTACTGATTCCACATGTCCTTTGAGTGTGTGCAGCTCCCTTAGCCTGTTGTTAACATATAAAACATGTAGTTAGTGTTAAACTCCAGTCAAAGATTAATCGGTAAAAGGTGAAGATAAAATGTTTCCTATACCTAGCGATCTCAGCTCTTCTCTTGGCTTGCTCAGCAATCTCAGACAATTCTCTGTAAGTTCCTTGCTCAGGAATAACGTGAACAGGTTCTTTTGGCTGTAGACCGTGAAGTGTCCTCTGAGCAACCGCCCATTGGGCCTCCCTCTCTTCTTTTCCAAAATCTTTCTTGGTCGTTAAAGCCGTCCTGTTCTCAGTCATGTTGAGCCAAGCCTTTCCAGTCAAGGCGTACCGAATGGCAAACTTGAGAATGTCCAGTGGGAAGTATGTTATAATACTGTATATCCAGATCACGCCAGCCCATCCCCATCCAATACCTTTAACCTCTGCGAACTCCCAGTTGGCGTAGACCGCAATCACAGTGGCAACCTGCATTTGGAAGTAACATAAAAACAGTGAGAAATCCCTCAAAAATGTGGAGTTGCGATCATGATCTTCTTACCAGTTGTGCAATGAGGAAAGCAATCATTAGTAATGCTCCAGGACGTTCAACAAAGGACCAACTCCTTGATCTTGTGACGAAGATTAGAGCTTGACTAATGATACTAACTTGAAGATACACCGCACTCATTAACTCGTGCTCATTACCCCTGATGGACTTCACACCAAACTTGTCCTGTAAATCGAAAGTGTGAAAGTTAGTTTAAAAACTCTATACAGTTAGCAAAGAAGAAATGTTATTATTATTTACCGAGAAAAAGTCGGTCTCGTTTGCCAACCAGAAGAAAACAACAGTCATGATGGCTTGGTAGCTTCCAAGCACAACTCCAGTAGCAAAAATTTCTCTAAGTTTCCAGCTATCAGGTGTGGGAGATGGCGTGACTCTGTCCTTTGAAATTGTCATGATGGTACCTATAGAAACACACATAAGTAACTAACTGTATAAAATAACGGATATAATAAGTAACTAATTATACAAAACATATAAGATATGCAGTCTTGCTAGCTCACCATCGTTAAGAATGGCAATGATCAGAACCATAAATGCTGAGAAGTCAAACTTCCATATGAGAGCAATAAGCATGAAACCAAGCACGATACGGATTGTGATTGAAACTGCATATATAGTGTAGTTCTTCATTCTCTGGAAAATAGCTCTGCTGGTGAGGACAGCACTGATGATAACGCTGAGTCCAGGCTCAGTGAGTACGATATCTGAAGCACCCCTAGCAGCATCTGTAGCATCATCCACAGCAATACCAATATCAGCTTTCTTCAAAGCAGGAGCATCGTTGACACCATCACCAGTCATTCCAACAATATGCTTCCTCTCCTGCAACTTCTTCACGATCTCGTATTTGTGCTCTGCAATGTTCAAAACAAAGAGGCTTAGATCTCATGTAACCAACCACCTTTGCATTGAGAATATTAAAAAAGAAAAAATAATAATAACCTGGAAAGACTCCGGCAAAACCATCAGCCTGTTCGATCAACTCCTCAACAGGAATGGTTGCAAGTGATGCGTCCTTGTGATTACCGAGAAGAGCCGAAGACGGATACATGTTTGTTCCCATTCCAAGTCTGCGACCAGTTTCCTTGCCAATAGCAAGTTGGTCACCTGACCACATAAGTTGTACAAGAGAATGTTAGACTGGAATTGCAAAGGTGTTTAGCTATCAGGACAAGACGGGTTTTCAACTCAAAACCAATTAGTAGTAAATAAATTAGATGTGATTTTATTATTACCAGTGATCATCTTAACATTAACACCAAGATGCAAAGCCCTTCGAATGGTTTCGGCACTGTCATGTCTTGGGGGATCAAAAAGTGGCAACAAGCCAACAAACTCCCACCGTCCACCTGGGCTCTCCTTTGTTTTCTCTGGCACCGTCTAAAGAAGGAGACATGAACACAAACTAATGAATATTTCTGTCTAAGCAGAAGTGAAACTAAAGAGTATCAAATCAAGTACCTGACGAGATACAGCCAACGACCTGAGACCGCGCTCGGCATACTTTTCGATAATATCGAGCACTTTCTTGCTAAGGTCATTGCTAGCTTTGCAAAGCTCTAGGATCTGCTCGGGAGCACCTTTACTGACTCTGTGCCAGTTACCACTCGAGTCTATGTAAGTCAAAGCAGTTCTCTTATCAGTAGGGTTGAATGGAAGGAAATGCACTTCTCTAATTCCAGCTCTGGCCTCCTTTGGATCAGCAAGCATTCCAACCATGGCTGCATCGATGGCATCCTGGTTCTCAATTCTTGAAGCCATAGCAGCAAACAAAAGAACTTGGTCTTTCTCCACACCCTTGCAGAAAACTTCAACCAAGTTTTTATCCACACTCAGTTTGTTAAGAGTTAGCGTCCCTGTTTTGTCACTGCACAGGACATCCATTCCAGCCATTTCTTCAATGGCAGTCATACGCTTGGTGATGGCACCTTGCTGAGCAAGCTTGTGAGAGCCAATAGCCATGGTGACAGACAAGACCGTAGGCATAGCAATAGGGATACCACCGATCAATAGGACCAAGAGATTATCAATTCCATCTCTGTACTTTCGGCGTTGGATAGGGTACATGACGAGAATCTCAATCACCATACCGATGGCAATGGAACAGATACAGAAGTTCCCAATAGCTGTAAGAACCTTCTGGAAATGTCCAACTTGGTTTGTGCTGTCCACAAGGTGAGCAGCTTTACCAAAGAAGGTGTGAACACCTGTTGCGATAACAACAGCCTCAATCTCTCCTTGTTTACAGGTTGAGCCAGAGAAAACTCCTTGGCCAGGGTGCTTGGTCACAGGGAGGGACTCTCCGGTAAGAGCAGACTGGTCGACCTTTAAAGGATCACCTTCGAGAAGACGAGCATCAGCAGGGATAATGTCTCCAAGTTTAATGCTAACAATATCTCCTGGGACAAGAATAGCAGCTTCTTGTTCACTCCATTTCCCATCCCTAAGAACCTAGAGAAATATCACAATAACATTAGCTCTAGAATAAACTTTGTTGCACTCTTTAGCATTCAGATCCATAACCTTCTAGTCATCCAAAAAAAACTTCACAAAGCAGTCTCTTGTGACAAACCTTGGTTTTAGGAGCAAGACCAGCCATGAGGGCAGCAGCCGCATTACCGGCATTGTTTTCTTCAATGAAACTGATTGTAGAGTTGATAACAAGAAGACAGATGATACCAACAAAATCCTGCCAATCCGGAGGCCTACCATCACCGTTGGCCAAAGCAATAGCCATGATTGCAGCAGCTTCCATGACCCATGACAGTGGATTCCACATAAACCCCAAAAACTTGAGAATCTTGCTTTCCTGTAAACATTCATTGTGCAAAGACATTTTAGCAAACAAACACAACAACCATTTTTTTCTTGTTATCTGAAAGGACAAATGCAAAAGACCTTTTTCTCTTCGAGCTTGTTGTAGCCAAAGATCTGAACCCTGGCTTCCCCTTCCTGATTCGTCAAACCTTCCTTCGTACATTTTAGCTGCTGGAAAACTTCCTCTATTGGACATTTCTCCTGCAAAAAAAAAAAAAAGAAGAGAAAAATTCGATGAGATCAAGAATTTGAAGTAATTCACATACACACAGAGGATGTTTAGAAAGAGAAACCTTTTGTCTTAAAAACAATAACAAATAGATTGGTCGGAACTATTTTCACTTCATGTGAATGATTTAACTATCTCACAGAGTCGTTAGACTCGTTACAGATTTGGCGGTAAAAAAAAAAAAAAAAAAAGTGCCACGGAAAGGTATATGAGATAGAAATGAACCAAACTTCTTGTGCAGATTTATTTACATTGAAGCAAAATCACAGAACAGTTTGTGGGGATACTGATCATAAACAGAGAGATAGATAAAGAATGGTTACCAGATCAACAGTCTCGTTCTTGATATCTTGGAGACTCGACATCTCTCCCTTCCTTCACTTTAAAAAAAAAACGACGGAGAACTAGCACTTAAACGACAGTTATGACCAGCGTTTCACTCGATCATACGGGTTCAGGCAGGAGAGAAGTAATAAGAAGGTATTAGGTGAAGCAGGCCGTGTGTTAAAGAGTCGATATGAGTCTTGTTTATATACCACCAAAAACGACGAATGTCTCCGCCGTTTAGTTATTGTGGGCCCCAATAAAGAACTTCCATTTGTCACCCCTTATCCTTATTGATATTAATATTTTATTTGATATCGTTCAAATTCATCATTAACCCTTAAATCAGTGTAATAGACGTTAGTCAAAGAGTTATTGGTGGAGGTGTTAACACTAATGTAGGATTTAAAATTAAATTGATTAAAAAGCAATATACTTCTTGCTGCTTAACCTGTCCTCTTGCCACCTATTTGGTTCCATGTATTTCATTCTATACATAACTCATTCTGAAAATTTCAACTAGAAACATATATGATTTACAAATTCTTTCAGCCATCTATTTGCAAGATTTTTGTTTTGTTTTCTCAAATTTTTTGTTTCATTTATTGATGAAGCTCATACGAAAAATATATTTGCAACGTCTTTTTTGTTTTGTTTTGTAAAAGCATATTTGCAATATATATATATCTGTTTTTTTTAACTTGTAAGTCAAGGAGTTATTTCCACCAATAATCATTATATCAGGAAATAAAACATTGGTGGAGGTGCACTGCTTGGATTTTAAATGAAGTTGACAAAAATGCAACATGCTTATTGCTGCTTAACGTCTTTTCCTCTTACTAACTATTTCAGTATTTGTATTTTGCCACCTATATGGTTCTCTATATTATATTTGATATAATCCATTCTGAATTTTTTAAAACTAGAAATACATATTTTTACGAGGTATTTGGTGATATTTAGCATATTAAATTCAGTTTGGAGCATTGAGTTATATGCGGGTATAACATGCTACTCAATATGTTGGATTGTCCCTTTCAAGATGCATCATGACAAGGCCAGCAATGGAAACGAAGTCACATGTTGACATTTTTCATGGCATCATGCCAATCTCTCTCATGCCTTTGACATTTTTCATTAATCATATTCGTTAAATTTCTGGGAAAATCGATCGCTTTCATGAAAGTGATGGTAAAACGATTTTGCATCATCATGTAATCGATATGCATCACGATTTATAATAACATTCTTCTGTAAAAGTGAAAATGAACAGACAATTGTTGACGTATTTATTTGAGAAGAGATGATCTAATTGGAATGTGCGGTAACAAATATATGTTTCATCATTCACTTGACGTATATTTTTTTTTTTTAAGTGTCAAATTTATTCAATCAAAACCCGTACTGAAGGCAATCCCCATACTTTTCTCATGCAGCCTGCACCAAAGACCTATCACAAGTACATTTTTTACTGGGGTGATAATTCTGTGTATTTAGCAGTATTTCTTCCACATTTTTTATGAGTAACACTGATGCTGTCTTATATTTCTTTCCCTCCAACGTGCATAGACTGTGATTTGGAAGATATACCAAGGTATGAACAAAACTGAGCTTGACATGTCCTTTGGTGAGCTTCTCCCAAATGTGAACTGAATTGCATGAAAAAAAAAATAACTGAATTGCATGTGAAAAATAGATGATCTCCTGGTTCCGATGGCCCTTTACATAAGAGGCACGGTGGGTTGATGTCAGGCCAGGCTCATTCAAAGTTTGGACCTTGTGCTAAAAAAAAGAAAAGAATTTCTCCAAATTTTGTAGTTTGCAAAATTTGGACCCTAATCTATATATTATTTAATAAATTGGACCCTAGTTTTTTAAACAAAATTATCAAGAAAAGAAAAGACCTAGTGCAAAAACACTCTCTACACATCCCTTCATTTATATAAGTTAAACAGCAAAATTACCAATAGAGATTAAAGGTTGCAATAGATAGCCAAAAATTAAAATTGTTAATATCAACATAACAATTGTAATGGTTAACCAAAAGTCACAATAATTCATTATCAAAGGTTTTAGTAACCAACGATTACAATGGTTTATCATCAAATGTTATATTGGTTAATTACTAATAGTTACAATTATTCATCTAAACAATTTTAATGTTTCACTTAAACGGTTGGAAAGATTCACTTAAATCTCTAACAGATTCTTCATCGCAAGCCTTTGGAGAAAATAATATTTGGTATCGCAAACTGAAACCCGACTTCTTTTGACCAACTACATACTGGATGCTCCTCTCTAATAAATCCCAAGTGTCTTTAGACGAGAAAACTTCTTATATTTATCAGCCTTGCATTTCCACCGAGCAGCATCCATGTTTTGAGAGTTCTTTAGCCACAGTATATCAATCTCTGTCTCCACCTTATTTAAACGGTCTTCCATGTGGTTTCTCTTGCCGTGCACTGTGACATTTCCTGATAAAATCATAGCTATATATCTTCTGGACCCAATGACATCATTTGACATATTTGTAACTTGTTCAGAAATGGTTCCTTGAATAAGTCCTGCAAATGAAAAAAAATAAACTATTAGAAGAAAAAAAAAAGAATCAAATATGTGAAAGAAGAAGAAGAAGAATTGGAATTAGTTTGGTTAGCAAGCTAACTAGATTCAGAGTTGATTAGAGAGTCTCTTAAAGAGTTGGTAAGGGTTGTTAGAATAGTGACTACTATAAATGTAATAGTAATCTATTATAAAATGTTTGTACGAAATAAATGAGAAAAATGTGTTGAGAAACTTACAATTGCATAGAAAACAGAGAAAAACAGGTTGGATCAAAGTGAGGAAGATAGAATAAGAAAAGTTCACCAGATTTCATGGTTCAACAAACAGAGTGAGAAATTCAACATAACTTCTTGTCTTTCATCTTTCGAAATAATATTTCTACAAAGACTGACTGACTTAATTGTAAAAATTTAGTGAACTTATAAAACGGAGAATGATACATTTAGTAGCACGCTGAACAATGCTCGAATTTTGAATTTGATATGCTAAATATATACCACGAGACAAACAATATATAATTTTTAGAAAATGAAGCGATACATGTACTCGAACGTTTGATTCTCGAATATCCTTAAACAGTCCAACAAAATAATATATCTCTTCTTACTTTAATTTATGAAAGTAAACATATGTAGACGTACCCAGATAATTCTTCTCATGTACAGCCATGCCGTCCTGGACTTGATCGAGATAAGCAAAAAAAAGGCTAGATACTTGTCCTCCTCTTTTTCTTTTTCTTTTTAATATCTTGCTCAGAGAAAAAAAAGAACGTTAAATTTTTAAAAATCGATTTATTTTCAAAAAATCGAACGTTTGAGTACATATATCGATTTATTTTCAAAAACTATATATTGTTTCTCTCCTGGTTGACCAATAACTTACTTAGCTTTGATATTTAGCATATTAAACTTAAAATTCGGGAATTGTTTACTAAATGGATAATCCTCCGTTTTTTAAGTACGAAATTTTTGTACTCTAAAGTCAACCAGCAAGCCTTTGTTGAAATAGTATTTCAAAAGATGAAAGACAAAAAAAAAAAAAGATGAAAGACAAAAAGTTACATTATGTCAAGTCCATGATGAAACCGATTTATATCTTCTTCTTAATGACCGTACGTACCAATTAGATCGTTTTATACTCCTCAAGTAAATACCTCAACCGAATATATATAGTATTACTTAATGATATAAAGCAGTTTTTTCTGTTATAAAGCAGTTTTACTATCACTTTCATGACAGTGACAATTCTGGAAATTTACGAATGGTATGGTATGACTAATGAAACATGTCAAAGGCATGAGAGAGACTACCATGATGCCATGAAAAATGTCAATATGTGAGATCATACCCACTGGTGACCCTGCCATGATGCACCTTGGAAGGGACAGTTTTGCATTACAACCCGTTAGGGTCACGAAAACCATAAACACACATTTTTCCAATAAAACTAAATTATTACACTTATCTCAGTAATTAGTATTTTCTACAACCCAAGTTGATTCCAAGTCAATGCAGAATCATACATAGTGAGTAGCACGATTTTCTTCTTAATTAGACCAGCCTAATAAACATACGAACCCAAACCATTAAAAATGAATTTGTAAGGATATATATATATATATAGTTGAAATTTTCAGCATGAATTATGTATGGAAAAAAAATTCATAGAACCAAATAGGTGGCAGAGTACAACAATTAATAAGAGGAATATATTAGCGGAAGCAAAGCCCATGATATGAAGCCCATCTCGAAGCCTCTCTCTGAGCCCACTCAGAACTCCTCTGCTCACGACAAAGAGGTGTTCAACGTTGAAAGGAAAAGCAGAGTACGGTGTGCCTCTGCAACGGCTAAAATGCCAGCTCACAAAACTATGACAGCAAATAGGTTTGAATGTCTTGGTTCATGTGCTGAGGTGTACTAGAGGATAGACACTAGATTTGTCTATATAAGTTGTATAACGTTGAATGATGAATGCAAGTTGAAAAGTTCAGAAAATACAAAATACTTTCTTCTTCAAGGTTTCTCTGAGATTCACATGGTATCAGAGCCATGGATGATAACTCAGATCCTCTCTCTGCTCCTTCGTTGAGCATATCACAGTGTGTTACTCTAAAGCTGTCATCTTCCAACTATCTCTTGTGGAAGACACAGTTTGAATCTTTTCTTTCAAGTCAGTCTCTTTTGGGTTTCATCAATGGTGGTTCTCCTCGTCCTGCACCCACTGTCACAACCCGAAATGGAGAAGAGGTTGTTGAAGCTGCAAATCCTGAGTTTCCCAGATGGGTTAGGCGAGATCAGTTGGTGATGGCATGGTTGTTTGGATCTTTGTCTGAAGAAGCTCTCAGATCTGTTTATGGGCTTCACTCTGCTTATGATGTTTGGTTCTGCCTTGGGAAGAAGTATAACCGTGTTTCTGCTACTCGAAAACTTGACCTGCAACGCAAGCTCCAAGGTATGAACAAGAATCGCAAGTCCATGACAGAGTACCTGGGGGATATTAAGAGTGTGTGTGACCAACTGGATTCGATTGGCTGTCCTATTACGGAACAAGAGATGATCTATGGGGCTTTGAGTGGGCTTGGAAAGGAATATGAAGCCATCTGCACTGTCATCGAGCACTCAATGGATTCTGTTCCGGAGATGAGTTTTGAAGATGCAGTGTTTAAACTCATCAGCTTCGATGATAAGCTTCAAGTGCACAACCAACCTCCTGAAGTCGATCCTCACATGGCGTTTAACACAGGAAGAGGATACAACAACCGGGGTAGAGGGTACTATAATAACAGAGGTGGAAGTAGTCGTGGCAGAAGCACTGGTAATGGAACCTACTCTACCCGAGGTCGTGGTTTCCATCAACAGTTCACTGGAAGCTCAAGACCCACATGTCAGATTTGTGGTAAATACGGTCATTCTGCTGCTCGCTGCTACAGTCGCTTTGATCAAAACTATCAGTCCCCTGAAGGTCTTCACAATGCTCTCTCGGTGGTAAAGTTGTCTGATCAAGATCAGTTTCATGGTCAGGAGTGGTACCCGGATTCAGCTGCAACAGCACATATCACAAACAATGGAGCTCAACTTCAGTCCTCGGAGCCTTATTTGGGAAATGATCAGGTGATAGTTGGGAATGGAGATTATCTCCCAATAACACACGTTGGCTCTATTGCTTTGCAGCTTCCTCAAGGTACTTTACCGTTAAATGATGTTCTTGTTTGTCCAGGGATAACCAAGTCTCTCTTATCAGTTTCAAAACTTACATCTGACTATCCATGTGAAGTCACATTTGATTCTGAATCTGTGTGTATCAAGGACAAGGTGACAAAGCAGATGCTCACTCAAGGAAGAAGACATAAGGATCTTTATGTGCTCAAGGATATCCAGTTTCAAGTTTTCTACTCCAATAGACAACAAGTTACTAGTGAAGGGATTTGGCATCAAAGACTTGGCCACCCCCACATGGATGTTCTTCAGCAGCTTTCAAAAAATAAAGCCATAGTTCTCAATAAGTCTGCTTCTAAGACAGTCTGCGATGCGTGCCAAGTTGGGAAGAGCAGTCGTCTCCCATTTTTTTCTTCTGATTTTGTTTCAACTGCACCTCTTGAGAGGATACATTGTGATTTATGGGGACCTAGTCCAGTTGTATCAGCACAAGGGTTTAAATATTATGTGATTTTCATTGATAACTTCTCAAGATACACTTGGTTCTACCCTTTAAAGCTCAAGTCTGACTTCTACTCTGTCTTTACTCGGTTTCAAACCATGATTGAGAATCAGTTGCAGAAGAAAATCAAACAGTTTCAGTGTGATGGGGGAGGAGAGTTTGTCAGCAAAGTCTTTCTTACTCACCTTGCTGCCTCTGGTATTCAGCAACTGGTCTCCTGTCCACACACGCCACAACAAAATGGCTTGGCTGAACGAAAACACAGGCATTTAACTGAGCTTGCTATTACGATGATGTTTCACAGTAAGGTGCCACAAGAGCTTTGGGTAGAGGCGTTCTTCACCTCCGTTTTTCTTGGTAATCTTCTACCATCTTCGGTATTGGCAGATTTCAAGAGTCCCTTTGCTGTTTTGAATGGTCACACACCGGTTTATACAGCTCTACGTGTGTTTGGGTGCAAATGTTATCCTTATCTCAGACCCTACATGGCAAATAAGTTTGATCCCAAGTCTTTGCCATGTGTTTTTCTCGGATACAATGAAAAATTCAAGGGTTATCGTTGCTATTATCCTCCTACTGGAAAGGTCTTCATCAGCAGGCATGTCTTGTTTGAGGAAACTGATTTTCCTTTTGCAAATATATACAGCAGATATCACAAGAACAGTACATCTCCGCTTCTATCTGTTTGGAACACTACCTATTTATCCAAGTCTGTTCCTGCTGATCCTGTATCTGTCATTGAAGAAGAACCTGTTGCAAGAAGACATTCGAATGCTCCTGTCATGCTTGAAGAACCAATGTCTCCGTACCAGCCAATCCACTCACCTGATCCCGCTCTTGATCCTGCTTCCTCAGGTCACAGTAGCTCAGAAAATGAGTCCCCAGAACCTGTAGACCTGCAGCTGCAGGAACCTGAATCTCCAGAGGAACCTCATGTTCATCCTATGACAACACGAGCAAGAGCTGGTATAGTGAAACCAAACCCGCGGTATGTTCTGCTTACTGACAAGAGTGATCATACAGAACCCAAATCAGTGAAATCTGCGTTAAAAGATCCACGCTGGACTGAAGCTATGGATGTTGAGATCGGGAACATGAAGGAGACAGAGACGTATGAGTTGGTTCCTCCAGAAGAAGGACAGAATCCGATAGGTTGTGGTTGGATATACAAGACAAAATTGAACGCAGATGGCACACTTTTGAAGCATAAAGCACGTCTGGTAGCTCGAGGTAATCAGCAAGAAGAAGGCTGTGATTATATTGAAACATTTAGTCCTGTGGTTCGCACTGCAACAATACGTACTGTGCTTCATGTTGCGGTTACAAAAGGCTGGTCTCTCAAACAGCTAGATGTTCAGAATGCGTTCCTCCATGGCGAGTTAAAAGAAACGGTTTATATGTGTCAACCTCCGGGGTATGAAGACCATACAAGACCAGACTATGTGTGTAAACTCAAGAAAGCAATATATGGTTTAAAACAGGCACCGAGAGCTTGGTTTGACAAATTCAGTGAGTTTCTTCTGGATTTTGGATTTGATTGCAGTTTCCCTGATCCCTCCTTGTTCATATATCATCACGGAACAGAGGTAATCTACTTACTTCTCTACGTTGACGACATGATTCTCACTGGGAACAACACCTTGTTACTCAACAAATTGCTGGATAGTCTCAACAAGGTGTTCCGAATGAAAGATATGGGACCAGTCCATTATTTTCTAGGCATCCAAGTTCATCAAGCTGATGATGGTCTGTTTCTTAATCAAGCCAAGTATGCAATGGATCTTCTGCGAACTGCAGGTATGGCAGACTGTGCTCCTATGCCAACTCCTCTTCCCTTAAAGTTGGATATCATTGCAGGACAAGGTCAGGCATTTTCAGAGCCGTCATACTTTCGAAGTCTTGCTGGAAAACTGCAATATTTGACTCTTACAAGACCGGATATTCAGTTCTCTGTCAACTACATTTGCCAGCGAATGCATTCTCCCACTCTCTCGGATTTTCATCTTCTGAAACGGATCCTTCGCTACGTTAAAGGCACGATAGAGATGGGTATTGGCATTACTAAAGACACAGATTCCACTCTAGTGTGCTATAGTGACAGCGACTGGGCCGGTTGCAAGGACACAAGGCGTTCAACCGGTGGTTTTTGTACTCTGCTTGGCTCTAACCTGATATCTTGGTCTTCGAAACGTCATGACACTGTATCTAAATCATCTACTGAAGCAGAATACAGGACAATGTCTGCAGCTTCATCTGAAGTAGTCTGGTTACAAAATCTTCTCAAGATCATGGGATTACAACAACAGGTTACTCCACTTCTCCTTTGTGATAATCTTTCCGCTGTGTGTCTCTCTGCAAACCCGATGTTCCATAAGAGAACAAAACATTTTGATGTCGACTATCACTATGTTCGGGAGAGGGTGGCTCTTAAGGCTCTGGAAGTCAAGCACATTCCTGCCCGCCTTCAACTGGCAGACGTGTTTACCAAGTCATTGTCACAGGAACCATTCTTTCGGTTAAGAGACAAACTTGGTGTCTCCCTTCCTCCGATCCCAAGTTTGAGGGGGTATATTAGCGGAAGCAAAGCCCATGATATGAAGCCCATCTCGAAGCCTCTCTCTGAGCCCACTCAGAACTCCTCTGCTCACGACAAAGAGGTGTTCAACGTTGAAAGGAAAAGCAGAGTACGGTGTGCCTCTGCAACGGCTAAAATGCCAGCTCACAAAACTATGACAGCAAATAGGTTTGAATGTCTTGGTTCATGTGCTGAGGTGTACTAGAGGATAGACACTAGATTTGTCTATATAAGTTGTATAACGTTGAATGATGAATGCAAGTTGAAAAGTTCAGAAAATACAAAATACTTTCTTCTTCAAGGTTTCTCTGAGATTCACAGAATATACGTTAAGCAGCAAGAAGTATGTTGTCTTTTTGTCAACTTTAATTAAAAATCCCACAGCAGTTTAACACCTCCACTAATTATTTCTTTCCTGATAGGATGATTTATTGGGAGCAATAACTCTTTGACTCACAAATTTTGAAATGAAATTTTTTAAATATTTATTTTCTCATATGAGCTTCATCAAAATATCAAACATAATTTCTTTTAACCAAATAAAAAATTGCAACTCTTTATTTGTGTGTAAAATTATTCATTCTCTTTCATAATAAGTGTCATTTTAACATTTTTTTATTAAAATTTTAGAATTTTAATGTAAATTATACTTATTTTGAACTTGGAATTAATTGCAAACTGTATTGAATTTATAAATAATTTTATTTATTTCAAATACTATTGGTCAAATAGATGTAATTTACAACAAATTAAAAATGATCATCTTTTAATTTATGTGAAAAATGTCAATATAACACTTATATTAAAACGGAGTGAGTAATAAGCAATAACTAAAGAAATAACTCATAGTTGGAAATTTTTACCACAGTCAAATTAAATAAGTTTCTCCATAATTCCAGTAGAAAGGAGATCCACAAGGCCACAACAAGTAATGTGAACGATAAACAAATTAAGGAAACAAAGAAAATAAATATTAAATTCATTAAGGAGAAGGCGTGATAAATGGAGACTACTTATTGGGACCCACAATAGCTAAACGGCTGAGGAATTCGTCGTTTTAAGTAGTATAAAAACAGGACTCGTATCGACTCTGCAAAACACAGCCCGCTTCACCTAATACTTTTCCTTACTCCTCTCTTCCCCCGGAACCCGTATGATCGAGTGAAACGGTGCACACAGCTGTCGTTTTAGTGCTACGTCTTCGACGCCATTTGGAAGTTTTTTTTTTAAGTGAAGGAAGGGAGAGATGTCGAGTCTTGAGAATATCAAGAATGAGACTGTTGATCTGGTAACAACTTTTTTTATCTCTCTGTTTATGATCATCATGCCCAATGGATTTTTCTCTTTTTTTTTGACCGGTGCATTATTATAAATTTTGAATCAGTTCCGACCAAGTTCTTTGTTATTAAGACAAAACATTTATCTGTCTGAAGATATATTATCAGTCTTCTTGTGCACGGAAATGTCTGAATAAATTCAAACTGTTTATCTCATTGGTTTTTTTTTTTTTTTTGCAGGAGAAATGTCCAATAGAGGAAGTTTTCCAGCAGCTGAAATGTACAAAGGAAGGTTTATCGACTCAGGAAGGGGATGCCAGGGTTCAGATCTTTGGCTACAACAAGCTCGAAGAGAAAAAGGTCTTTAACTCTTTTTTTTGTTTTTGCTATTTGCATTTTAGTTATTGTTTGTTTACTAAAATGTCTTTGCACATTGAATATTTACAGGAAAGCAAGATTCTCAAGTTTTTGGGGTTTATGTGGAATCCCCTTTCATGGGTCATGGAAGCTGCTGCAATCATGGCTATTGCTTTGGCCAACGGTGACGGTAGGCCTCCGGATTGGCAGGACTTTGTCGGTATCATCTGTCTTCTTGTCATCAACTCTACCATCAGTTTCATCGAAGAAAACAATGCCGGTAATGCCGCTGCTGCCCTCATGGCTGGTCTTGCTCCTAAAACCAAGGTTTGTTTCTCATCAGAGAATGCTTTGCGAAGTTGATCCAAAGATAGCATCAAAGTTTATTCTAGAGCTAATGGTACTGTGATGCTTCTTTAGGTTCTTAGGGATGGGAAATGGGGTGAACAAGAAGCTGCTATTCTTGTCCCAGGAGATATCGTTAGCATTAAACTTGGAGACATCATCCCTGCCGATGCTCGTCTTCTCGAAGGTGATCCTTTAAAGGTGGACCAGTCTGCTCTTACCGGAGAGTCCCTCCCTGTGACCAAGCACCCTGGCCAAGGAGTTTTCTCTGGCTCAACCTGTAAACAAGGAGAGATTGAGGCAGTTGTTATCGCCACAGGTGTTCACACCTTCTTTGGTAAGGCTGCTCACCTTGTGGACAGCACAAACCAAGTTGGACATTTCCAGAAGGTTCTTACAGCTATTGGGAACTTCTGTATCTGTTCCATTGCCATCGGTATGGTGATTGAGATTCTCGTCATGTACCCTATCCAACGCCGAAAGTACAGAGATGGAATTGATAATCTCTTGGTCCTATTGATCGGTGGTATCCCTATTGCTATGCCTACGGTCTTGTCTGTTACCATGGCTATTGGCTCTCACAAGCTTGCTCAGCAAGGTGCCATCACCAAGCGTATGACTGCCATTGAAGAAATGGCTGGAATGGATGTCCTGTGCAGTGACAAAACAGGGACGCTAACTCTTAACAAACTGAGTGTGGATAAAAACTTGGTTGAAGTTTTCTGCAAGGGTGTGGAGAAAGACCAAGTTCTTTTGTTTGCGGCTATGGCTTCAAGAATTGAGAACCAGGATGCCATCGATGCAGCCATGGTTGGGATGCTTGCTGATCCAAAGGAGGCCAGAGCTGGAATTAGAGAAGTTCACTTCCTTCCATTCAACCCTACTGATAAGAGAACTGCTTTGACTTACATAGACTCTAGTGGTAACTGGCACAGAGTCAGTAAAGGTGCTCCCGAGCAGATCCTAGAGCTTTGCAAAGCTAGCAATGACCTTAGCAAGAAAGTGCTCGATATTATCGAAAAGTATGCCGAGCGCGGTCTCAGGTCGTTGGCTGTATCTCGTCAGGTACTTGATTTGATACTCTTTAGTTTCACTTCTGCTTAGACAGAAATATTCATTAGTTTGTGTTCATGTCTCCTTCTTTAGACGGTGCCAGAGAAAACAAAGGAGAGCCCAGGTGGACGGTGGGAGTTTGTTGGCTTGTTGCCACTTTTTGATCCCCCAAGACATGACAGTGCCGAAACCATTCGAAGGGCTTTGCATCTTGGTGTTAACGTCAAGATGATCACTGGTAATTATAAAGTCTCACATCATAAGTAGGAAAAATCTTAAATAATATAAATAATGTGTTAATTTATTTACTACCAGTTAGTTTTAAGTTGAAAACCTGTTTTGTCCTGGTAGCTAAACACCTTTGCATTTCAACTCTAACATTCTCTTGTACAACTTATGTGGCCAGGTGACCAACTTGCTATCGGCAAGGAAACTGGTCGCAGACTTGGAATGGGAACAAACATGTATCCGTCTTCGGCTCTTCTCGGTAATCACAAGGACGCATCACTTGCAACCATTCCTGTTGAGGAGTTGATTGAACAGGCTGATGGTTTTGCCGGAGTCTTCCCAGGTTATTATTATTTATTTATTTTTCTTTTTTAATATTCTCAATGCAAAGGTGGTTGGCTACATGAGATCTAAACCTCTTTCTTTTGGACATTGCAGAGCACAAATACGAGATCGTGAAGAAGTTGCAGGAGAGGAAACATATTGTTGGAATGACCGGTGATGGTGTCAACGATGCTCCTGCTTTGAAGAAAGCTGATATTGGTATTGCTGTGGATGATGCTACAGATGCTGCTAGGGGTGCTTCAGATATCGTTCTCACTGAGCCTGGACTCAGCGTTATCATCAGTGCTGTCCTCACCAGCAGAGCTATTTTCCAGAGAATGAAGAACTACACTATATATGCAGTCTCAATCACAATCCGTATCGTGCTTGGTTTCATGCTTATTGCTCTCATATGGAAGTTTGACTTCTCAGCATTTATGGTTCTGATCATTGCCATTCTTAACGATGGTGAGCTAGCAAGACTGCATATCTTATATGTTTTGTATAATTAGTTACTTATTATATCCGTTATTTTATACAGTTAGTTACTTATGTGTGTTTCTATAGGTACCATCATGACAATTTCAAAGGACAGAGTCACACCATCTCCCACACCTGATAGCTGGAAACTTAGAGAAATTTTTGCTACTGGAGTTGTGCTTGGAAGCTACCAAGCCATCATGACTGTTGTTTTCTTCTGGTTGGCAAACGAGACAGACTTTTTCTCGGTAAATAATAATAACATGTCTTCTTTGCTAGAGCTTATAGAGTTTTAAACTTAACTTACACTTTCGATTTACAGGACAAGTTTGGTGTGAAGTCCATCAGGGGTAATGAGCACGAGCTAATGAGTGCGGTGTATCTACAAGTTAGTATAATTAGTCAAGCTCTAATCTTCGTCACAAGATCAAGGAGTTGGTCCTTTGTTGAACGTCCTGGAGCATTACTGATGATTGCTTTCCTCATTGCACAACTGGTAAGAAGATCATGATCACAACTCCACATTTTTGAGGGATTTCTCACTGTTCTTATGTTACTTCCAAATGCAGGTTGCCACTGTGATTGCGGTCTACGCCAACTGGGAGTTCGCAGAGGTTAAAGGTATTGGATGGGGATGGGCTGGCGTGATCTGGATATACAGTATCATAACATACTTCCCACTGGATATTCTCAAGTTTGCTATTCGGTACGCCTTGACTGGAAAGGCTTGGCTCAACATGACTGAGAACAGGACGGCTTTAACGACCAAGAAAGATTTTGGAAAAGAAGAGAGGGAGGCTCAATGGGCGGTTGCTCAGAGGACACTTCACGGTCTACAGCCAAAAGAACCTGTTCACGTTATTCCTGAGCAAGGAACTTACAGAGAATTGTCTGAGATTGCAGAGCAAGCCAAGAGAAGAGCTGAGATCGCTAGGTATAGTAAACATTTTATCTCAACCTTTAAGTATTACCGATTCTTTGACTGGAGTTTAACACTAACTGCATGTTTTATATATGTTAACAACAGGCTTAGGGAACTGCACACACTCAAGGGACATGTGGAATCAGTAGCAAAACTAAAGGGCTTGGACATTGAAACTCCAGGACACTACACTGTCTAGTCATGAAATGAAGAACAAACCAAACATGATTAATCTTTCTCCCTTGTTGTTGTTTTCTACTTCTTTTTCCTTTTCTTCTCGACCTTTTTGAAGTTATTGTGTGAGATCTTGCTAGGTTTAGCAAGAACTAAGTCTTTTATTCAAGTTTGCAAGTATAAAATTCTTGAACCCACCAAAAAGTAAATTTTTTGAAATTTTTATTAATGAAATATTTTTTAAAAAATTGTACAAAGTATAAGATAAGAAAAGTAAATTCATAGATATGAAAACCTATAAAATTAACCTCATGTCACCATAAAGAAAAAACTTAACCTCATGTCACCAGAAGCCAAAGATGATTTGGAAATGAAACCTACAATAAAGGATCTGCATAAAACAACAAAGGATAATTGCATACGGCAGCAAAGTTTGCACTGGGGCGAAAGACATGCCAGTGCAGGACACAAAGGGCTCAACAAAGCAATAAGGGAAATCGTACATAACCGAGGACGAGCGAGTGGATTTGGTGAAACTTAGAGGCAGCAAGGGGTGAGAAAAGAAACAGAGATAAGGAGAACCATTGAAGGGTCGGGACTCTCAGCAGTTTGGATTTCTGAATTGGTAAGTAGTTTAGTTATTGTCAGCAAAAAAAAAAAAAAAAGAAGAAGAATCAGCTTAGACTGGATCGCAGCAACAATCGAACTCAGTTTTATTAGTTGTCTCTTTCCAAAACATATTCATTCATAGAAGGGGAGGCTTTTACATAAGTAGTAACGTTGGATTGCATGGATCTCTTTCCAAAAGATATCAGTAAAATAATAGCTTTAAAAGAAACGAAAAGCTCCAACAAGAGTCAAACCAAAACGAGAAAAAAAATTGAATTACAAAAACAATTCTGAAACCAAAAGTAAAAAAAAAAAAAAACAATTAAACCATGCCAGATTCTGCACTAAGGCCATATAAAAGATACATAAAAAGATCTATACCCTCAGTTTGAGGGCAAAAAAACTCTCCTATAGGCCAAAAGTCACCGTGAATCTTCTTATGCAAGTCAGCGTAAGGGTATCCCGTATGATTCTTCCACTCTCCCCAAAGCTGAACATAACCTCGAACTTTGTCTTGTAGGAATAATGAACGGGTCATGTAATCGGTAGATTGCCAAAGTGAGTATTTTTCATCTGCTTCTCTTTGCCATCCTCTAACTGTGTCTCTAATAATACTGATATAGTCAATCTCTGACTTATTTAGACCGATCCCTTTTTTGTCCTCGGAGGTCGGATCAGCTGGCCTATAAAATGCGGTGGATATATCAACCAAAAGGATGAGGATGAAGAATTTTATGACCAAAGACATTATTGCAGAGATCGATGGGTTAGTTTTTTTTTGTTTTTCCTGATGATAGAAGTTTATGTGTTATATATATACAAGCATGTTGAGTTATTTTTCAATTGAGATAAGGGTTTGTATAGTATTTTATCCTTTTACTGCTGGGATTAAAGTTTCTACTTTTCACTTATCAGAAAATAAACGAAATAACAAAGAAAAAGTAGTAATTATCGTGTTTTACGAAAACTCTTTGATAACACTGATTTTTTAAGATTATGATTATCCAAATCATATTTAAAGAAATTGTTTACCAAGGTCATAAGAAAAACAGTTACTTGGAATATCAGATTCCAGATTTTTAGGGAATTGTTTTGGCCTTTTAGCTATATCGTTTTTTTTTCTCTTTATTAAAGCTTCCTATAAAAAAATAGTTTAATTGGGCTTATAACCATAATCCCAAGAGAAAAAGGAGAGGGGAAACTTCGGTCTGATCATCATATATATATAACATAACATCTCAGAGGGTTAGAAAGAATACAAAAAATCTTTATTTATTTTTTGCTTTCGTATTTTTTCTTTTCATAACCCCTTCAATGATGTCGCCGCTAATGTCTCTCGCCATAAAACTATTCATCTTTTTCTTGTTGACTGAATCTTCCATGGCAAAACATGTACAAGATCATAATGTCACCAAAAATCAAAATATATCAGACATTGACTATTCTAGTTTTTTCAAAGAGATGATTGAAGGATGGCTACGTGAAGCAGATAAAAAATACCCTTTTCGACCAACAACATTCAGAATAGGTAAATTTTATTCCTTGCAAACCGAAGCTGAAGGTTTTGTCAACAGATCGTTTTTCTTACAAGGCAAAGCTCAAGCTTATGTTCGGGAATGGAATAACTGGAAGCCATACCGTAACTTGGTGAACAAGATAGATGTTTTGTGGCCAAACGTTGATTCTGAATGTCCTCCCTATGAAGCTACAAATCTGTTGACCTACATGTTACATGGCCTGAGTCGTCGTTACAACATTCTTCGATTACTTAAGTAATTGTTTTTTTTTATTTTTCTAATTATTTTTCCCTAGCTAGGACTTTTGGCTAGTTTATTAATTTTTGTTTCTAATTTATTTATTTATTTATTTTATTTCTGAATTTAATAAAACATAATAAAATGTTTAGGTGATGTGAATTCTGCGAAAATAACACGAAGCTAGACGCAATTGCAACCTAAGAGAACCAAATTAATTACACCATCTTCTCTTTTTAACTTTTTCGTAACAATTCATTGACTCCACTTTGAATAACAATTCATCCGGTTTACATTCCAGAAACCATAGCAGAAACGTTCTCTATGAATTAAATTTCCATGAGCTTTGTTTTTTGTAGACACATACCTCCATTTTTGCAATTCAAAGAAGAGGCCACGAGGCTGATCAACCCTGTTACACCTAGCGTGGAGCCTGCCTGATCATCGTATTGTAGATATCATATTCCTCGCACAGTAATTCTTCTGATTCTTCATCCAATTGAAAACATTCACACAAAGCTTTCTACTGAGCTCCTGCAAGTTTCAAACAATCAAACTCCAACTCAAAGAGAACATTGATTTTAAATTCTGGTTTTGTTTGAACATTGGCTTCAAGAGAACATACACTGATAAGAATTGGGAAATTCTTCCTAGCGAACCGGCCAACCCAGGCAGGAATTGAGAACGCAATCAACTTCGATTGAGAGCAATAAGCCGGTTCACCACCTCCGATACACTCCAATCCTTCTGAAACCGGTCCTTCTCAACCGAAGACGATAACGTCTCGCGGACCGAGACCTCATGCTCCCCTCTGTCGTAGTTCACATACACGGATTTCTTCTCCTGGAGTGCGTCGGAGGTCTTCGCCGCTCGAGGACGATAGTCGCGAGAAGATTCCGGCGGAGTGATGAGCTGAGTAACCGTTGCCATTGGAGCAGACGCGGGGAAAGGAAGGAGGATCTACGGTGGATAAAGTCATAGCATCACTTCGGTTCGAATCTACCCATCCACATCCAAATCTACCATAAACTCTCTTCGAAAAAAAAAAAACATTCAGCCATGGAAACCGTCGCCAAATCTTCGCTTAGGACCGGGAAAGCTCCAGTCGCCATGTTCTTCTACGACATCACACCGGGACGTTCGGAGTCACTGCTTCGATTCAGATTAATCCATTTTTGAGAGGCTACAAACATAGCAAAAGGTGGGGCTTTTCTTGGGTTGGAGCTACTGCTTATCGATCAACAAGTATGAGTTCTAATTTCTCATATCTTTAATCACGCTTTCGAGTTCTACATCGTCTAACTCTAATTTTTTTTTTCCAGCGGACTGTCATGCAAGGGTTTATATCATATTGTCCTTCCTAGAGCTGCAACAAGCCCTCAAGCAAAGACCACATGATGCAGCCTTCATAGCTCTGAGGTTGTTTGAATCTCTTTTTATTGGAAAAACGTCTTATACGATGTCATATCATGCGTTGTTTTTTCCTTCTTTTTTTCCTTCTCTGCTATCTAATTTTGCTTGGTTTCCACCCTTTTCAAATCCACAGGGACTAGCAACTGGATTGGTCAGTTGCATTTGGTTGAAACTTGCAGCAATGAAAAGAGTTTCTTGCACGCAAATTACCAGTAGAAGAAGATGGCTCTCTCTCAATTATTCACTGCAGGCAAGCATTCTCTGATGTTTTAACGAAATTTTACTCTTAGCAGTCTTTTTTGGTATTATCATTATCGAATCTAACAAGTATATTTCATGCCACAACAGACATAAATGGATCGGGTCTGGAATACATTGCAAGCAGAATTATCCAAGATGGAAAAATGGTATGTAGGCTGGCCAAACTATGAATGTGGGTTTAGTTTGTTTGTGAAGAAAGTGAATGGTGAGAAACAGTATTTTGTTTCAGGTTCTTGAATACAGTCTGGAATAGGTGAGATGTACCATTGCAGACCTTAGAAAGGAAGGCATACTATATGAACTGAGACTATTTCCCATTTATCTCCACAGTTATGTATTTCTCTCTCTATCTCTCTTCTAACCAAGAGAAAGATTTGTGTTGCAGTTGTTCAAGGTCCGTGAGGACGTAGTGGTTGATGCTACATATAAAGGGAATGTGTAGAATTTCTATGCAATCATTCGAAGCAGTTCAAGGTAACACTCAGAAGGTATTTAAATGTTCCCCATAGTGTTTCTTTTCATATTTTTTTCTGCTAATGGGGTTTAGAATTACTTAAATGATTGTTTTGATGTTCCCATGTTAGATACACAGACCAAAGAAGCATGAAACTCACGAGTGCAGTCTCATCATAAAATTGGTGTTGTCTAAATATATATATATAGACTATTTACACGTTGCTTTTAGCATATTTACTAATTTATTGATGAGTATGTACAGTAAATATGGCCCTGTAAATGTTTGGAGATACTGCACCAACATTTTACATGAGTTAGTCAGTCACCGCACGCATTCCACATTTTTGTTTCAGTTTTTGGGATCTCTTACGCTAAACTGATGCGACTCCTTTTATATATATATAAGTCTTTTAGCTTTTGTTAAGAATCAGGTGTTATATGTTCATGGCGGTCTCTCTCCAGATGTTATGTATGTTGATCAAGTTTATAGAAAGTGTTAGCCCTCTATGCTGATATAGTTCAGACGTTACTGCTATGATCGTGGTATTTAACAAATCGGTCGCAGATCAAAGAGACCTTTTTCTTTAGGAATACATAGATCAAGAGACTTGAATCAAGAAGTACCACATGATAGAGCCCATGTGTGACCCTCCTATGGTCTGATCCTGAAGATATTGTTGATGGCTAGGGATCGAGTCTTGCTAGCAACTCTGGTTTCATATACTGAATTCTTTTTATAACTGATTACATTAAAAAAATGTTGACATAAACCTACAAAATATTGTTAAATGCGTTATTGAAATTTTATTTTCTTATAGATTTATTTATGAAAAAAAAAATTGTTTCTTTGACTAAAATGATTACAAGTCTTATACACAAATAATATTATTAATTCAACAAAACAGAAAAAGAAAAACAACCACAAACTGCCTTCTTCATCTATTTTTGGTTTCATATAATGAAAAACTGTTTTACAAAAACTTTAACTTCGTGTTATAGTGGGGAAGAATTGAACTAAAATTATTCATTTATACCAATAAATTAAAACAAAAATAGTAAAAGAAAATCAGTTGAAACCGGTCAAACAAAAATACTTATAAAATTTAAATTAACAAATACTTCTCCAGTTTCATTAAAAATGTAGTTATAATAACACTCTTCACATAAATTAAGGAAAATGGTTAAAATATATTTGCACCCCTAATAATTACATCTACTTACTTAATAGTCATTGTGATGATTAACATATTTATAAGATCAAAATCATTACTGCAATAAATACTAAGGTGAGTATAATATAATATACTCCCTCCGTTTCATATTAGTTGTCGTTCTAGGTTTATGCACACAGATTAAGGAAACATTTAATTTTATATATTTTCAAAATAAAAATACCATTACCAATACACCTAACCATATATTAACCAATTGAAAAATAGAGTAGAGAATATTACCAATAAATTTTGCATTGAAAACCGAAAACGACACTTATTTTGAAATAAAAATTTTACTCCAGAACGACATTTAATTTGAAACGGAGGGAGTATGTAACAAGAAAAAAATCAAACAACACGAATAATAAATTGTGAGAGTACAATATAGGAAATACAAATTTATATACCTGATAAAAATTAGAAACTTTAACAAAATAGATAATCCGCGCGTAGCGCGGAGAAAAAAACTAGTTGATTTAATGAAGACAATCTTTGTATGTGTTGAAATCTGATTCATATCTGTTTAAAATTTCATTGATTTACAAGTCCAAAGGTTTTTAATAGGAAGCGTTACAGAAGCAGATTATTTGCGCAAAGGATTCACTCACACAATAAGTGTCATTCACACAATAGTCCAAATGTAAAATAAGTAAAAGAAGTATCATTTTGCGGTCAAAAATAACAACGAAATTTAACACACATTTATTATTAGTGATTCACCGCAAAAATATATTGTGGACCAAACGAATAAAGAGAAATAATTTCTTTTGAAAAATAATCATTAATAATTAACTATAAATTCATCACTGTAAACTTTTTGAAAATATAAAATAGCACTAAAATATGGACATGAATTTGTTAGATAGATCCACATCGTGTGCTTTTTTCCCATTCAGGGTCAAAAGCAGTTGAAAGCAAGATGAAAACACAAAAAGTGAGTTTTATGATGCAAAGTTTAAAAGAATCAAATCTGTACACTTTTAACATCAGTTTAGTGAATACTATTCTCGTATCCCATCGCCTGATCAACGAGCAAACCAAATGAATGGAAGAAAAAGATATAGTACATATATATATATATATACACAATATTTCTCATAAATTTCCAATTTTTGTGTCTAGACATCCTTTACATGAGATTACATTTTTCCTAAAATTTAAATAATCATTACACCTAACTTTGACCAAACAATCAGGGGGGATGCAGGTAATACTTAGGTTAGCTTGTGATCCACACTAATTTTTGCTATTTCTTCAATAATTAAACATATAAATGCTCTAAAGCTAAATATTTGTTATAATGCCTGCCCCATACAAAATAAGTTGCTCAATCTTTCCCTGCATGCATACAGTTTATACAAAAGCAAACAATATAAAGCTCAAAACGTATTCCTTTCATCATAATCAATAAATATGAACACATGTTTAACAAATACTGTATATTTAGCTTCCATTTATAGTTGTAAAATTTTATTGTTTATAATTTAAATGATTATTAAAATTATTAAATAAACAGAAACGATGATACATAACCATTAAAGTTAGTTTCTACTTATTATTACAGTTTTGTTTTTGTAAATAAGCGGTTTTTCTTCTAACATCGTATCCCAAACTATGTCCCTGAATCGATGTTGCACCAATGATGACGTCTGAAAAAGAGCCCTTGTTATTTTTGATCGCCAAGCAGAGATGTCCAGGTGGCCCAGTTGGTAGGAATATATTATGGACGTTTACCCTCAGCTGAGCTCCTCCAGCAAAAATAAAGCCGACGTCAAACGTGTCTAGCCCCTCTATATCATCTGCTTTGTAGCATAGATCTGGCATATATGAAGCAGGTCGACCTATTATCTCTTCAAACTCATCAACGAAATAGTAGTACACATTTGTTGGGATGTAAGACATGGTGGAGCCGGTGTCAACTAATACTTGGACTGGGTGGTCCAAGAGTATTTTCCTTTCAACAATGATGGACTCCAGTGAAAAATAATAATGGCCTCTTGTGATATTAATTACCATTGGATGTCCTTGTATGTTTGCCCCATCACCAAGGATCAAGTTGTGATTGGAGCGTTTATCGCTTATCCTACCAAGGCAAAATGAGAACTTATAGCCAAATTCACCTATGATGGAGATCATTCCAACCCCGAGACCTAATATACCCGTCCCTATAAAGCTTGTACCCTCGCTATGCTCAGTACACCCAAAATACACACCATATAGCCTTTCGTACCCACCATCAAGCTTATCTACTGTAACCAGTTCTTGCGCAACTGTACCTTTGACGACACTTTTGTCTAGATAAGTTACATTATAGGGGCATTTTCCGGTGTCAGTTTCACACATTTGTTCGCGGTATGTTTTTGAGTTTTTTGGCCAGTACTTGGGATACAGGTTCTGGTCAAAGCAGCGGGAGCATGGAAAACACTGTATCCACGTCAGACTACTTCCGGTGTCTAAAAGAAGAAGTTGCTTTATAGGAGGAGACCCGAAATAAATCTCCGCCGTAAAGGCTTGACCTTGGCGAGATGAGGGTGATACGAGGGGAGGGGAAATTACTTTGGTGTCAAAAACATTTACACCATTATGAACAAGAGGAATATAAAGTGTAGTTCTTTTGAGCTTAGCATTTACTAGAAGAGGGAGGAATAGGAGAAGAAGATAACTCATTGTGGTTTTCATTTTGACCAGTTTTTGAAAGTGTGTTTAGGATGTGATTTAATTTGAGAACATGCATGCTAAGCTTTTATTTATACAAAATGAAATCATTTTATACTAATACATGAAAGATTTGTGAAGCTGACTAAAATAATCTAGAAGTTGGAAAAGAAAGTACATCAATAAGATACTAAGATCATTACATTTCATATGAAAGTAATTAAGAGATAAGTTGGTGAAATGGTTAAAGAGTGATGAACGATAGAAGAAAAGTTTTTCTCAGAAAGACAGAAGAAATGGGTTAGATGATTATTAGGAAATCTTGTTGATATGTATGTATACAAATATAAAGTTTGGTTTGATGCAGGGGAAATGAAAATACATGACACCAATAAAATAGCTACATTCTCATTTCATATGAAAGAAGGGAACAAGTTGGTTAACTTTTTTTTTCTGTTGTAATGAAAGGTCTGTTTAATGGTCAATGCAAAAGATATGTTGATTTAATAGTTCAAAAAAAAAATTAAAAAAATAGTTAAAAGTGAGAAAGATTAACGAAAAGTGTGTGTAGGAGAAAATCTCGTGGTATGTATGTATACAAAATATAAAAGCTTGGTTTGATTTAGTGGAAATGAAAGTATGCGAGACCAATAAAATGTATATATAATCTATATGAAGAATAAGATGACTTCTTCGTTCCATAAAAGTTAGTCTACCGTACCATATTCCACATATGTGATACATACATATGTGTGTGAGTGATACTGGCAGTTCAATTTAGGTCGGTGTTCAAAACTTGAGACGCAAGTCTATAAAATTAACTTTAATAATCACTTCGTAATAATATTTTAAGTTAAAGTTAAAAATGTGTCATGACACATGCACAAACGAACCTAGGCAAATTATCCGGATCTGAAGTTCCGAACCGGATCCGATCCAAATTTTAAAGTACCAAACCGAATCTAGTCTGACATAGATATCTGAATGGTACATAATTTCTTATATCTGAAGAATCGGAACCGAATCCAAACCGAACCCGAAAATTACGGATATCCAAAAAATATTCGAAATACAAATATATATCTACAAATATTAGTTATATTAATACTTATAATAATTAAAATATTGAAAATTATAATAAATACTTTAATATGTTAGTTATTTTTAGATAATTTAGATATTTTAGATACTTTAGTTATTTTGGATATTCTTGTACATGTTTGGATATAAAAAAACATATTCAAACCGAATATTTTAGATTAGAAACATATATTTTTGATTATGATCATATAAAATTAAGTCAATCTGAACCAGAACCGATTTTTTCGGTTTATTTGGATATATTTGATAATATCCGGATCTGACAAATACTCAACCGAATCCGATCCAAAATTTATAATTATCTGAATAATATCAATTTTCCTACATCCAAAATCTAATATATCTGATTCAAACCCAATCCGATATCTGAATACCCATGCCTAAACGAACCAATGTTCTACGTACGTTTTCTTGGATATCAATGTTTTTGTTTATTTTTTTGTTGGTCAACTGTTTATGAGACCGCAAATTTCAGTTTTTCAAACTGTAACCAATAACTGAGATGTCAAACCGAATTCAGTATTTTTCTTTTCCAACTAAGAACGAATTAAGTTTAGGTTGAAATAATACCTCACAAACTTAAAATACATATTATTATTTTCAAATAAATAATATGGTTTATTGCTTTTGTTTAAGACCATGTACGGTTTCGACATCCATTTCGTTTTTTTTTTTGTTAACATTCCTCATCATCTTCTTTTTTTGCACCTAATTTATTCAACACTTTTTTCATTTTAACCTCTACAATAATTTATTTAAATTTTTTTAACATACTACCCCACCATTTTTAATTAATACTTTTATCTTTTATGATATAATAACTACATATTAATAATATTTTTAATTGTAGTTAACTTAAAAACTAAAATAACATAACTTTTAGCAAGAAGAAGAATTCTGAATGTTAAAAAGTTATTATTGAAATCTATTTAACAAAAAAAAATTAAAATTCTAAAATAATTAATTATAGTGAAACTGATGTTTTTTTCGTATCCAAATGAAACGAGAGCAGATTATATTTATAGATCATAAAAAGTTATAAATTTTGATATAATTTTTATCTTTTCTAAAAATAATTATTATATAATAAATAAGTTCAGATTATTAGATAGGACAAAAAAATATGCACAACATTTTTATCTAATCAATTTGCGCTATATAGTCAAGTTGGATCACATAATTTTTTTATCAACATGTTAAAACTTTACAACCATATTGAATCCACTAGATAAGCTACAACCTTTCAACAACCTCATTATATAGTTGAAATCAAGTTTAAACACTTCCATTGTGGTGGTCTGACGGACATATTATATGTTTTGTCATTGGCAACGAGAACCTTCTTTTCGTTATAAAGAAAAACGAGGACCTTATTTTTCTTCCAAGAACAAATCAATCGTTATGAGTTATAAAAAGAAAAACAAATCAATAGTTATGAGTTCTACTTCTACCTCTACCTCTACCTCTACCTCTACCATCCCCTTCTTGCTAATTATTATTTATATTTTATTTTATTGACTTGGCCAAAAAAAAACCATCCCCTTCTTGCTAATTATTAGTTATACTTTATTTTATTGACTTGGCCAAAAAAATAAAGTCGCTATCAATTACGTGTGGATCCTTGTCCAGTCAAACAAAACATGAACTTTCATATATTCTCTTATCATATAAAAACAATATATAACTCTTTAATGGGGTGTCTATTAATTTGAACGTTTGGTGTAGTTACTGGATAAGCACGATGCAGACGCAGTGACTACATTAATTACGCGCGTTATGGCATTCACAATAATTTGAAGAGGAAAATAATATTACACATCCTAATAGGATCAGTTAAAATGGTTGGAGACTACTGACTACTTTATTAAAGGTCTACAAACTACCTTGGCATATAAAAATTGTGTCAAATGGCTAATTGTTTTATGCAAGAAGAGAAAACTATCATCATGTGCGATGAATATACGTTTATCGTGGAGTCGATGAAGATACTTATTCTGCTTCTCCTACACTTGCTTCTTTTCTCGATGTGTCTACTTCATCCTTCAAAGCTTCTAGTAAACCTAAAATCATAAGATAAGCAAGGATTTTTTTTCTTCGAGTGTGTAACCTCACTTCCCATCAAATGTATCTATTTATACTCTTCTCATCGAAGTGTAAGCTTGCCATCATTTGGTTGGTGAATAGGGTAAGATTTTTTCCAACTTGTTTACCATGTATGGAAATGTATATAATATACTACTCTTTCCGTTTCAAATTACTTGTCGTTCTGGAGTAGAATTTTTGTTTCAAAATAAATGTCGTTTTCGATTTTCAATATAAAATTTATTGGTAATATTCTCTATTTTATTTTTTTTATTGATTGATATATGGTTAGGTGTATTGGTAATAATGTTTTTATTTTAAAATATGTAAAATTAAATATCTTCATAAACCTAGAACGATAACTAATATGAAACGGAGGGAGTACCTTTAGCCAAATTATAGGATAGTAAAGAAAAAGCACAAGAAGGCAAAAGAACAGGAGGAGAAGAAATAAACGTGTGCGTAAATGGAATGTTGGGAAAATGGACAAAAATGCATGAACTATTGCTCTATCACAAACTTTGAAAAATATTCAAATGGTTGCAACCGAGAATAATAAATACATTATGATGAAGCAAAAATAAGTGGAATTTTTTTCTTTGACATCTGCAAACTAAATGGAAAATATTATTTAGAGCAATACAAGGAATAAGACGAAGATATAATACGCTTTCTAGGGCTGAGACAAATTTTATGTTATATATATTTTTTGTCAAAATTTTATCTATCTATCTATATTATTATTTGAGAATTAAATTTGATGATGTGTCATGCTCTCCCATAATTTTAGGTTTTGTCATATTTTATAATCAATTATTTATCTTAATAAATAAAATTTGTGATTTATCTGATAATTTATCATTATCTTGAGAGTAATTACAAAAAAAATTAATAATAATATCATATTTAAATTTAAATTTTATTTAATTTAGTAAGATTAAAATATTATATACATATTTATATTATACTATCCAAAAATATTTTATATTATGCTATCCAAAAGTATTTTACATCATAATATTTTTTAAAATAAATATAAATCTTTGTTATAGTTTTATGTATATGAATATTTTCAAGTTTATTTTACATAATAAAAGATATTTTATTAAAATAAAAAGTTTTATTTTATATTTTTTTAATATTTACTTAAATTATTAAATTTAGTGGCCACCATAATTTTAGACTTAATCATATTTATGATTAATTATTAATCTTAATAAATAATTTTAGTGACTTAACTGATAATTTATCATTTTCTTAAAAGTAATTCAAAATTCCAATGATAATATCATAGTTAAATTTATATTATATTTATTTTAGTAATATTAAAAGTTTCTATATATATGTTTATATTCTATTTAGTTTAATAATATTATATTTATTTTAATATATATATATATATTAATATATATATATATATATATTAATATATATATATATATATTATAATTACCCATAAATTTTAAAAATAATTTATTAACTTTGTAATCATCATTATCTAAAAATACTATATTATCTTATCCAAAAATATTTTACATTACAATACTTAAAAATAAATGTAAATCACTTGATATAGTTTTATGTATATATGAATATTTTCAAATTTATTTTACATAATAAAAGATATTTTATTAAAATAATTTTATTGTATATAAAAAATAATACTTAATTAATTATTAAAATTTTAAAGATTTATAAATATTTGTAAAATTATTAAGTCTTTTAAGTGTGGATAAAACACATAGTATATATATATTAGGGTTATAAACCTAATAGTTAAACTTTAATTTTAATGGGAAGTGATAATTAAGAAAAACGATATAGCTGCAAGACCAAAACAAATAAAGAGTAGTTTTCTTTTTCCATAAAAAATATAGTCTGATAATCTAAGAAATTGTTTTTTTTTTTTTCATAGCGAGATGATGATAGTTTTAAAATGGTTGTATCAAAGAATTTTTGGGAACAAGATAATTACTACTTTTCGTTATTTCGTTTTTTCTTACCTTTTGTGAAAGTGAAAAGTAGAAACCTAATCCCAGCAGTGAAAGGAATTTTTTTTCAAAACAAACAGAATTAATAATTTTAGTCAAAAGCCAAAAACCCTAATCCTCAATCCTCAATGAAAAGGATTCAGCAAGCTGTTTATATATAAACACAAACATAAACACAAACACAAACCTCTATCATCAGACTTGAAATAAAAAAAAAACTAACCTATCTCTCCAACAATGTCTATGGTCATAAAGTTCTTCATCCTCTTCCTTTTGGTTGATATATCAACCGCATTTTATATGCCAGCTGATCCGACCTCCGAGGACAAAAAAGGAATCGGTCTAAATAAGTCAGAGATTGACTATTTCAATATATTTAGAGACACAGTTCGAGGATGGCGAAGAGAAGCAGATGAAAAGTACTCGATATCGGCATCTACCGATTACATGACCCGTTCACTATTCCTACAAGACAAAGTTCGAGGTTATGTTCAGCTTTGGGGAGAGTGGAAGAATCATACGGGATACCCATACGCTGACTTGCATAAGAAAATTTATGGTGAGTTTTGGCCTATAGAATATGTTGATTGCGATCGAACTGAGGGTATAGATCTCTTGATGTATCTTTTATATGGCCTTAGTGCAGAATCGGGCATGGTTTAATTGCTTCATTTTTTTCTGTTTTTTATTTACTTATATCTTTTGACAAAGACCAATAAAACTGAGTTCGATTGTTGGTTACTCTTATTTTCTCTTCATATTTGGTTACTTGAAACTCAATTAAATACTGAATTTACTTTCACAAAATTGAAGTAAACAGAGATATCTTATTATGTTGGACTGCTTAGGGATATTCGAAAATCATCTTTTAAAAACTTGCTAAATATCTCTATCATTCTCATTAAGAACGTTCAAGTACAAGTATCGATTCATTTATGCATTCTATATATTTCGGGGTCAAATCATTCTATTTTTTTCTTCTACTGTTTCTGGAATGTAAAGTTTATTTCTCAGCAAAAAAAAAAAAAAAAAACTCAAATAGAAGAAGGAAAAGAGAAGTTTCAAAAACAGAGCATGCAAAAGTCAATGAGCAAAACATACTATTATAATATGTTTTGTCTCTTTTTCCTCTTTTGCTTCAAAGAGGAGAATGAGAGAGTGGCAAAAACTGAGAGAATAAAGATAAGATAACAAGTGTGTGGGGCTGAAATAGAAGAAAAACGAAAAGAGAAGTTTCAAAAACAGAGCATACAAAAATCAATGAGCAAAACATACTGTTCATATGTTTGTCTCTTTTTCCTCTTTTGCTTCGAAGAGGAGAATCAGAGAGTGGCAAAAACTGAGAGAATAAGATAAGATAACAAGCTTTTACTCGATATAAGGTTTCAAAGTGAAACAGTATGGATCAGGCCCAATTTGTATTTTGAAGGTGCCAACAAGCCCAACAAAACCCAGAATCATGGTAAAGAATATGAGACAGATGTGTGTGTCGTTAGTAATTTATGTTTCGCATCAAAAATGTTCATAATTTCCTTTTCCTAATTGTATAGCAAATCATTGAACTTTTAATGAAACGAGATGACTGAGAACAAAGACTTATTTTACTCAGTTTACACTAATGAAGAGATGAATTCATTCTTGAAAACGACAAAACTACATGCAGTTCCATTAAAATATGCATAAAACATCACAATATCAAGAATAGAACAAAACTACACGCAGTTTCTACTAAAATGCATAAAACATCATGATGTTAAAAATAGTATTGTTGTTCCTAGATCAACATATTTAGAAATGAACAAAACTTAGGTTCACTCCTAGGGTGAACCTTTAAATTCACCTCTCATTTTATCACCAATCAAAATGCCACGTAGATTATTATATAAAAAGTTCATTTTAAAAAAAAAACAGTTAAAAAGAAAATAACGCTAATTTTAACGATGCAAAAGTCGCCAGCTAAATCCTAAACCCTAAATTTTAAATTCTAAACCTTAAACCTAATTTTTTTAAATTCAAACTCTAAACTCTAAACCTAAATCCAATACCCTAAACCCAAATCCTAAACCCTAAACCCAAACTATATACCCTAAACCCAAAACCTATGCCCTAAACCCAAACTGTAAATCCTAAACCCAAACCATATACCCTAAACCCAATTACTAAACCCTAAACCCAAACCCTATAGGTTTAAAATTTGGGTTTAGGGTTTACGATTTGGGTTTTGGATTTAGGGTTTAGGGTTTAAGGTTTAGGTTTTTGGGTATATTGTATGGGTTTAGGGTATAGCATTTGGGTTTATGGTATAAGGTTTGGGTTTAAGGGTTTAGTGTTCGGGTTTTAGGTTTAAGGTTTAGGATTTGGGTTTAGGGTATACAGTTTGGATTTAGAGTCTAGGATTTGAGTTTATGATATAAGATTTGGGTTTATGATTTAAGGTTTAGGGTTTAGAATTTAAGATTTAGGGTTTACGGTTTAGCTGGCGACGTTAGTGTCGCTAAAATTGGGGTTATTTTTTTTTAGCTATTTTTAAATAAATTTAATATATTTTATTTAATTATCTACGTGGCATTTTGATTGGTGATAAAAGAAGAGGTGAATTTAAAGGTTCACCCTAGGGGGTGAACCTAAGTTTTGTTCTTTAGAAATTTCAAAGTGTTCAAAATTGTTAAATGGAGTTTCTAACTATTAGAATGTGATGATATAATCATATGTCTAAATTTTTTTTTGAAAATAAATAAATTTAATGGTATAAAAATACATTTTAAGATTGCCCATTCTCACCTCTAGAGAGTGAGCACCACCTCCTTGTTTTTGTGAGCTATAGCCTTTTGATTTTCTTTGATTTTAACAAATTTTCAAAATTCTAAAAAAAACAGCAAGTGAGTGAGAGAGCACAAACCGGATTTTTTTTAAAACCAAATACAAAACCAATTCGAACCGAAGTGATGCTATGACTTTATCCACCGTAGATCCTCCTTCCTTTCCCCGCGTCTGCTCCAATGGCAACGGTTACTCAGCTCATCACTCCGCCGGAATCTTCTCGCGACTATCGTCCTCGAGCGGCGAAGACCTCCGACGCACTCCAGGAGAAGAAATCCGTGTATGTGAACTACGACAGAGGGGAGCATGAGG